>JAVQKC010008776.1:0-12013 GCA_036025475.1 Philypnodon macrostomus
AATCAAAAAAGTCAAATAGACCCTTCCCATGTTTGTCATGGTTTGGGGCGAGGCCTCTTAATTGCTCGTTAACAATATTAAAACCCTTAGAAATCACACAATGTCTGATTAAGGTGCCCGTTGTTGTAGCAGACGTATGGGGCAGACGTATGGGGCAGACGTATGGGGCAGACGTATGGGGCAGACGTATGGGGCAGACGTATGGGGCCGTTTCACCAATATACACCTTGCTGTTAGGGACAACAGCACAGGCCTAGTTTCCAATAGTGTTTTCACTCTTTCACACAGATCTTTAATGTTTATGTTTTATGTTGCAATAGTTGTGGTGAAGAAGGTCGTCTTTGCTTTGTGCTTTTTACTCCGTCATCAGCTTGTCTTCAGATCATTTCCTGAATGGTTCCTAAAATAGCACCAACAACGATCACACAACCAAGGAAACGCCAGCTGCTCTTTAAAAAAAATAAAAACACGCTCACTTTTCTGCCCTCCTTCCTTCCTCCTCAACCTGCATGGGTACTTAATGGGATTTTAACAGCAATAAACATGTTACATTATGAGTGCCAGTCAGAATTTATACAGGCTATATGACAGTACTGATGCAAGCATTTGATGAAGCAACATGGAAATATCTGAGAGTTTTCACAGTTGCTTTTCATGCCTTGGCTGCTTCGGACTTATCGCAATGCTAAGAATGTAAACAGAGTAGTTATTGCGTGGCTGCTTTAAATAGTGCAACGTATTAGTGAATGTAAAAGATGCAGCGCTTTTTGTTTGGTTGTCATTTTCACCAGGGAGACATAATTTGTTTGAGCATTCACTTGAATGTACTTTGTGGAAGGCAAGGCAATGTCTGTTGGTCCATACTAAGAACATTAGGCAATATTATCTTGCCTTGAGGATATATTGTTCCAGATTACTAGGTAGAAAACAAGATAAATGTTTATTAAAGTTACTGATTTGCCAATTGTTTTTAACATTTGTTTTGTTAGTCTTTATGAGCCTATTATATGACTCAAAGTAATTTTAAAATAAATTTACCTGGAAAAGTTCAAGTTATGGGCCAAGGGACAGTATATTATGTTTTTGGTATTGATCCGAATCACCATATAGAACCAAAAGAGTTTTACTTTTAGGGGTCAGTAAAAGACCTAATGATTACTTTTCGTGGATAGTCAACGTTGAATGATATTAGGGCTTTGTAACTTTCTTTTATCAGTTTATCAGTAGATCAGTCTTATTAGAGCATTTACCCCTGAATTGGAGGAGTAAAAACAATTGATATGATTGATCTGACAATAAATCTACTAAAAAGAATTCACTCCAATGGGACGAGATTCCAGACCCATTTCACTTTGCAATAGTGGATTGTGAGGCTACTGTACATAACATGTGGACTGTGTGCTCCTTGAATATAATAATAATTGAATAAAAATGATTAAGTGCCTGAGTAAAGTTGGTAGAAAACTAAGAGATAAGTACACGTATCAAAAATAGCAATGAAAACGACCCTGATAATTTAACGCTGATTTGGGTCAATGAGTTTCGTGGAGTTCAGCTTCTTCAAACTCTCTGTAAAAAGTTTTGTCTTAAAAAAGTTTCAAAATACGTCTCTCTTTGTCAGGGAGCAGAGGACAGCAGTGATTATGCTCTTTTCATGCTTTGTAATTGTCACTTTTTCAGAAAACTGCGACTCGTGGAATGTGTTTTATTTTTGGCTCACTGACAGTTAAGGAGCCATTGCACTTTTTAATGGATACTTAATGACTGCTGCATGAAACATAAGAAAGACAGGCCCCTGGGGGATCCTAGCAGCGGGCGAACAGACAGTCTCCCGAGAATAGGGAATAGTCCTACTCTTTGTTATGCGCTTACTCAAATATTTTGGAACATTAACAGTATATTTTCCACACCATTGCTTTTTCAATTCATCGCACATACTCAGACACAATAGGGTTTGAGGGAGAAAACCAATGTAAGCTGATTTGAGGGAACGTGACAGTCCTATGTTAAAAAAGATGTGGTATCAGGCTATGGATAAGTGAAGATAACGATGTAGAGATGGTAAACTAGATACACCAGTTGTAAATAAACTATGAAAATAACTCATACTTTCAAGGAATACTGACCTACAGAGGCTCAAAAGGTTGGCAGTTCAAGCTCCACTCTTCTTACCAGGGATACACAACATTGATGTTAACTTCTTTTGCAAAAGGATAGCTTATATTTAGGTTTAGGAGCAGTAACAGAAAGAAAGTCAATTTGAAAAGTCTCACTTTCATATGTTTATTTTGTGTGACCCTATTTATGGATTCATAACTGTAATTATATCGGCAAAACGACCATGTTTGTCATGGTTTGGGGGCAGGGCCTCTAAATTGCTCGTTAACAATGTAAAAACCCTTAGAAATCACACGTCTGATTAAGGTAAAGATAAAGTTGTAGCAGACGTATGGGGCCGTTTCGCCGATATACACCTTGCAGCACAGGCCTAGTTTAAAAACAGTAATTTCTAAGATCCTTTCCTTTATATAAAACCTAGGAGCCTCCCATTGGATTGTATGACTAATGAACCTGTTGCCAGTGGTATCCCAACAACTGCACAGCAAACAATCAAACAACTCAACTTCTAGCTCTGAGTTGAGTGGATGACTGTCATAATCTCTTCTTAGTTCTTCAATAGTTGACCAACAAAAGAGAGCTTGTTGATAAAGTTAGATGACATATTAAGATCTTTTCAGTGGTGGTTAAAATGCAGGTATGCTATTGGGTGAAAACTATTCTTTCTGTAATCTTCCTCAAAAGTGTGCATTGTTGAAACTAGTTGACACTGCCAACACAAATGCCCATTTGGATAAGCTCTTCTTTGGTATCAACAGTCTTGGCCGGTTGACAGCACAGCCACCTGTTTAGTTTGTTTACTGAGAGTTGTTTGTTGAATCGAGTGATCGCTCCACTCTTTATTATCTCAACCACAGCTGCCACAATCTTGTTCAAAATCACCAACTGTATGCATTTATGTGCAGTATACCAGTGGGGCTTTTTTCCTCAATAGCTATAGTTTCCCAAATGTCAAGACAAACATGTTTTTGTTTGTTAAGCACTCCTTAAATATACGAGCTGTGATCACTATGTTGAATATGATTAGCAATGTTGAGATACAAAGCTCAATTGAATTTTCATTTATGGCAAGATACAAGGCTCTGCAAGCACAAAATGAGGGCTCACACTTACTATGCTTTAGGTATAAACCAGGACTGATCCAGACTAAAAATACAGTTAGTAATTAGTATAATTAGTGCTAAATTCATTATATATACTGTATATTAAGGTACTTTTGGGTGAAGTTACAGAATCGTACCTACATTATACCCAAAGTCAAATATACCTAGCCTTTTCTGACTAGTATATATTGCAATTGCCAATGCTACCCTTGTCTGTGGTCAAACATGTTAGTGGAAGTCCTTCACACTCAGGTTTCACTTTGGGCACTTCGTGAATTATACATCGCTTTCATGGTGTGGCCATACTAACTATTTATACCTAACTGCTTAACTGTCTATTCACTGATATGTCTTATTACCTAAACTTTATTTCTTTCTGATGCGAAGCTGAAATATTCGCAGCGGGTCATGTCTCTAGGGTCTTGTGTTGTTTTCTCTGTGTGTTTGTGTGTGTGTGTGTGTGTGTGTGTGTGTGTATGAGTGAGTGAATGAAAGAACAACATGCATAATAGACAACAGTGTTGCCGGTTTGTACGAACAAAAACATCAAACACCTGCAGACAGACAGAACAGGTGTGGTACATTATGAGAGGGAAGGGCTAGTATAATGTTTTCTTTTAAAATCAATTAAAATGATTAAAAGTTTAATCAGTTATCTTAGTTTTACCCTGAACATAAAAATAGGAATATTCTACTTATGCATGTGAGACCTGGACCCTCAGAAAGGAAGATGAGCGCAGAATAGCAGCATTTGAACACACGTAATATTGAGAGTCCCATAGATCCAACACAGAAGAAATGAAGACATCTAAAATGAACTAAATGTATTTAGTTTTATCAAGACACAAGTTATTTTTGGCATATAGTCAGATATAGAGAGGCATAGAGAAAAGAGTGACAGAAAAGAAAGAAGAAAGAAAGACTGGCTCCAAACAGAGACAGATTTCATGCTGCTGTGAGAGAAGCTACGCTCTGAAGAGTTTGCTTGATGATGAATGTCATCTATAGCTTACCTCTGGCATCAACATGGCATTTTCACCCACAGAATGGCCACTCATTGTATAGTGTATCTTTTTTAAAGCATTCTCTGTAAACCCTAGATGTGGTAATGGAAATGGTTGACCTAGCATCAGCAACCAGGCCATGTTCAAAGTTACCAAAATCACATTTCTTCTTCATTCTGATGCTTGGTTAGAACCTCAGCTGTAGCTCATTAAATCCACTGGCTTGATTTGATAGGCTGATTATTTGGGCTACCTAATAAAGTGGCCAATGAGTGCAAAGTAGAAACAATAAAAAAATAAAAACAGATTTCAACTATTTCTCTCACTCTCTTGGTTTGACAAATGCATTATCCAGAGTAGCCTGTGAGAGACTTTCCTTCCTGTAGAGGGCAGGTAAAGGAAACAGTTTTGGGGGATTCAGAAATGGCACGCGGCCCACACGGACATGGAGTGGTTAGGGGTTGGTACAGCTGCACGTACACATGCGCTCTCTCCCCCTCCCTCTCCCTCTCTCTCCCCCCTCCCTCTCCCTCTCTCTCTCCCCCTCCCCCTCCCTCTTTCTCTCCCTCCCTCTCCTCAATGTCTGTGTGTCTCTGAGCCTCCCTCCGAGCGCCTGTTTTTGTGGATTGTTCTCATGCCGTTGTCATAGTGACCGTGATGCAGACAGAACAGCCGCCTATCTGCTCGGATATGTCAAGAGTGTGTTGTGCATGTGTTGTGTATTGTGTGTGCACTCTGTGTGTGTCTGATAAAACACCAAGTACTCGCAGCTCAGAGGAGAGGAAGTGTTTGGAGAATTATGTAATGTCCTCTGTTTTAGAAAAAAGGGGGGAAAGTCAAGAAAAGGATATCTAACCATGTGTGTGTTCAGTGGCTGGTAAAATATTCTTTACATGTTTCATTCTGTGTGGTCTATATTATTTTATCATTCACATTAGGAATCAGTTAAGAAGGATTGATTTTAATGTGAATATAGGTATGAACTGGCCATTGTCCAGGGTTCACCCCACCAAAGGCCCAAGGTCAGCAAATTATAACCTAATTTATAAAAACATTTTGAGGAACGAAGTCATCTTCCCATCATATAATTTCACTGGCACAAATACCTTTGCAAACAGACAACTAGTAGACAACATATACATATATATATATAACAACTTTGAAAATTGTAGGTGGAAATTAGCAGTTCTGCTAAAACCTGGCACAAAACATATTTCCCCCGAGGTCAATGTATGTTGTGCATGTCTCTGTCAAACAAATACAAATTCAAAATGGATGCTAGCAAATTTATGTTTGTACATGCATGTTAACAATATTAGACGCCAGTGAGTCAGTGTGCATAAAATGCTCATAAAAAGAATCCATAGATTTCCATTAACTTTGTGGACAGAAAGTACATTTCTTTAAACTCTATGCCAGTATTTAGTATTTAGCTAGGAGACTTGTTTAGTCAGTACTCTTTGATTTGGAACATTTGAAAATACAGTATTTCTTGTGAGTACATTTTTTAGATTTACATACTCAGACAGCGGGGGCTCCTTCCTGTGTGTAAAGTTTCCACTAAATCTATGGGCTCGGTGCCAACAACCAGCTATTATAGTGAACCAGGGGGGGTATGAGGCAAGAGAAGGGGGCCGGAGTAGGAGAAGAGATGCATGGGGAGGAGGAATGGCAAAAATGGGCGGGATGAACTTCACAAGATACTAAAGTGGGTGGGACTTTGGGATTGGAGCAAAAAAGGAGGCGTGTCTGTGTTGTGTGTGATGCTGCCAATCTCCTGCAGCAAGCTTTCTGATTGGACAACATTATGGGGCTCCATAAATAGGCCCTAATCTGTGAAAGAAGCAAGAGCTAAAAATAGAGGAAGACAGAAACAAACAAGGCAAAGATGGGGTCAAAAGAGGTAGTGATGAACGTAAGAGTTGTAAATGTGGATGAAAGTTTAGTTTATTCTCATCTCAAACTGAGTGTGTTTCAATATGGTGTGCTTATCTGAGCTAATGTTTTCTTTCTATTATCATAAACCTGTCTCTGACACGGGGTTTTATTAACAGAACTGTGGCTCACTTAAAACTGCACTACCTGGTACTATTTCCTTGTATTTAGGCAAAAAATTATTTTCGAGTTAATAGTACAGCATAACAGAAGTCATCTGAAAAGTGTGACTTTGAGACCAGGGCTGTAGTCAAACCAGAATCTATTAGAAATAATGTGAAGGGGCTGATGTTTTATTTTAAAATTCACAGCTTATTCACAGCAATTAAAGAATTAAAGTCCAACACCAGACGGCTGTTTGTTATTCTGATACTTCTAGTTTGTGTACAGCTGTGCATGACCTAGTGTCTGTTAAATAAACACAGGGGTCATGCATGTGCAGCAAATTTTAAATTAATAAATCATAAAAATCATGTCTGAAGCACACTTTTAAAATACCAAGGCATTACAAATAATTATTACAAAGATGGGAGTAAATCCTGGTGTGTATTGATCATTGAGGCTGCAGCTAAAGCTACATCAAGCTAGCGGTAAACAGCTAACTACTTCCTGTCCAGTTGTAGCTATCTGAGCATTACATTTTCAGCCCAGCACCAGTGTATCACATTCTAATCACTCGGTTTATATAGTTACATAAATGTAAATTGTAAATGACATGTTTTGATTTACGCCGCAAGAGCCTTGCAGCGCTGTCGGACAGAAAACTGGAAACGGCTAATGCTAACATATGCTAGCTTTACTTTTTTCGTGTCAATATCCCGAGATAATGGCAGCCAAACAGGAAGTATAGGCCCAGTGTTATGAAAATTAAACTTCCGCAACTTTCTAAATAAAAGCAAGGAAGCATGAAGCGGTGAAATAAATATTGAGGCATCGCTGTACGAGGGAGTTTGTTGATTACAACCCCAGGCACGTATTTCACAAGGATTATACACAGAAAGAGAAGGTATGGGACTGTATAGCCATAGCTTTTGGGGGTAAGTAATTAATTACACAAGTATAAATGAACATTTCGGGGCTAGTGCTAAGTTTAGCTGCAGACATGCCCCAGTGTTGCATCCATCTTGTCAAATAGTTATGTTTTTTTTTAACCTGAATCACCAAGATTCAGTGTAAAATACAGAGGGCAGATACACAGGAGACGCTGCAGAACCACGTTCGAAAGACCCTGGGGTGAATTGACGCTTTTGATGTGACAGACAGTTTAGTGTATATTTGGGGTAAGAATTTTCTCTCAAATGTGGTTTGTCTATTGTCCAATCAATGTGCAGCAGTGAGTGCGTTGATCCACTTCAAACGATCCAGACCGGACCCCTCCTTGGAGTGGTTCTCAGGACAGATCACTTTGGAACGCTTTTGGAAATGCTTTTGGAAATGCTTTTGGAAATGCTTTTAAGATCGCTTTAATTTCAATTCAATTCAGTTTTATTTATATAGCCCTATATCAAAACAAAGTTGCCTCAGTGGGCTTCACAAAAAGAGATGTATGTAAACAATAAACAAGGTCATTGCAAACAATAACAATGTTAATAGACAATCAATAATCACACAAACAAAAAGACTGTTCCAGGACATCACTTGTACTGAGACCCTCCATCGCGGCAAGGAAAACCCCCCAAAAAAAACATTTGTGGGAAAAAGAGAACCCTTAGGGAGAACCACATGATAGAGGGATCCACTCCCAGGACGGACAGGCTATAGATGTGTCCAGGACTGATGGATGAGGTCCATGTGTAATCATCCCCTTCCTACCTAGTGGAAAAGGGCCTTTTATGTCTCTATGAGACAGAGGAAAGGTTTTTTTGTTTTTTTGGCATAGTTTCACAAAATTAGCTAGCTTTACTATTTAATGTTTAGTTTTTTATTTTCTTCTCTTTAAACCCTAGATATGGTTGTATGAGAAAATGCCAGATTTTGTAAATACTCAGAATGGTCCAACTAGTGTCAACAACAAAGTCACCTTTTATAGTCATGTCTAGTTAAATCTCCTTTCTTTATTCCGATGCTTGGTTTGAACAGGTGGTAAGCATGCATGACTAAATCCACTGACTTAACTGACGTGATAGACTGACTAAATGTACCTAATAAAGTGGGCAGTGAGTATATCTAAGCTTCATTAGGTCTTCTTTGAAAATAATACAATAAAACAATGCAGGTTTGTCGTTCTGTTGAAAAGGAAAGTGGTCCAAACGGTGTTAAGTTTCCCTGCTGGACTCCTAACACTAACTTTTTGATGTTTCTAATCTGCCTGTGTCCTACCCCTCCCCTGCTCCCTCCTCATTCACAGCCTCCTCAAGTCTCTAATTATGTGCACTTTGCCTAGTGAGTTGGGCGGGTGGGAGTGCGTCTGTGTGTACGCTACAGTTGCCCGCATGGTTAAGCCTGTAATTAGTGCTCTTTAAGATGACAAATATTCGGAGAAAATGTTTAAAAAGGAGCAGGGACTTGGGGCCACTGAAAGAAACTTGGAAGTAAAGGGGGACGAAGAGAGATGTCTATTTTTGTGAAGTTTTGTAACAAATTTGAAAAAAAAGCAAAAAAAAGTCAGTTATGAAATCAAAATCAAGACATTGTGAAAGTTATCATCTTTTTATCTGGGTTTTCTTTTCCAGGATTGCAAGAGCAAAGTGTGCGCAGTTGTATTTTGAGTCGGCATGTCCTTCCTGATTCCTGCAATACTATTTATTTAAGCTTCGGGCTGGTACAAACGGCACACTGATCCCATGAGACTGGAATAATCTTAAAATTTGACATTGATTTAGCTATTTAATGTTAACTGACAAATGTACCACAAAATTTGAATCTGTGGGTCTTCAGAGTTAGTACTCAAGTAGATATAAAAGTACTCAACAATTATAATATCTGTTTGCAATGTCACATTAATCAGAAATGACATAGTTCCAAGTGTGCTCCACAGCATGGTAAAAAAATGACTCATTTAGGGCCTTTCAAATGGTACTTTATATTATATTAATTAATTGAGAAAAAGCATTTAGTTCCATCACTTAAGGGACTAAAGTAAAAGTCAAATACTATTGGTCATGCATTTTTTAAATGTTCATCAATTTATGAGTCAATGACAATTCACAGTCTCTTTTGTTGCAGGCATTTGTCAATTCATCCAGCCCAGGCCATCACTAAACAGTGTAGTCTCACCTAAAGTAACATGACCAGGCCTTTACCGTTTTGATATTACCACTGTAGGTCAGTGGCTCAGTTGTATTGGTGTAGTTTTGTGTAAAAGCATGTGTCCAGATCACTGACACAATAAGTGTCTGCAAGTTTGATTGTTTTAATAAAGATCACAATTAAGTTGAGCATGTTATAATAGTCAAATTACGGATGTTTAATCAATCAGCGTTTCAGACAGTGACAGAGTTTTTTGGTGCCATTTATCAAGACTCCAGATTGTAGTGGAAGAGCTCAATAGTCCAAACTTCAGGATACCAGTTTAGTGTTGAAGATTTGATAAATATAGTTTGCAGTTGCAAATGGTGGTCTAATGATGTACTTTTTGTGTGTTAATACAATACAGTTTATTTAAATGTAGACTTTCTTTTACCCTGAAGATCAACAGACAATAATAGGTTATTGCTGCAATTTATAATGTCAAGAAAATGCTTCCTAGGACTTCAAACACGTAATGTCTTTGGTTTATGGCATTTGATCAGTCTGAACATGAAGACTATGGTTCAGACAACCTGCTGTACCAACCAGCACTAAAAACATATTAGTGCCAGAAATTGGCAAAAACTGTTTGGACAGATTGGTCCCAGCCGTCTGCTGTTTTCCAGTTTTAATCAAAAACAGCCATTTTTAGATTGTTTTGGGTGATGTTCTTTTGCATCTATTGTTCAGACACTGATGAATATTTAAGAACTTTGACTCTCAATCTAAAAGAGCAGTGCTCATTGGTGTTGAACAAACGATCAAGTGAAAAGGCAGTAACATGGATAAACCAAGTTAACTATTCTCGTGTTGTATTTATCTGGTAAAGCACGGATTATCTTCAAATCTCATCATCCTCTTCCCCTTTTCCCTCCCGCACTACAGCTCTCGATCCGTCTTGCGTCTCTTTTCCTATGCTTCCCCTCTCCGACTGTCATTCCACATTTATGACCGGCCTGTGATGTGTACCCAAGACCGTTGGGGCACGGCAAGATGGCCGCTGTTTCCCTGGCAACGGAAAGAAAGGAAGAGAGAGTGAGGGATGGAGTCACTTAATTTTTCCTCTTTTGGTCTGAGGGATGTTCAGGTTATTAAGGATTTGGTCAGAATATGCAACGCAGAAGATGGCAGTAATCACAATTATTATTATTGAAATATATTGGTCTCCTATCAAAACCTTTGCTAGGACAAGTATGATTTTAGGCATCAGTTTTGGTCTAGATTAACCTTGAATTAGACCTGGTTTACTTTAGTCCTGTTTGGGCCCTGCCAGTTCATGTTAAGTCCTGATGGAGTCCTTGTTTAGTCCTGGTTAAGCCTGGGTTTAATGCTGGTTAATTATTATTATTGCAATATTCCACCTAGTCATCACATATTGCATTTTTCTTGCTATCATGGTAGGTAGCAGTGGCTCAGTGTGTCCAAAAACACTTGTTGGCATTTTAGTCAATTGTTTCGTGTGTTGTTTTTAACAAATCGATCCTCCAAGTCAGATGTGAGAGTGTGAGGTGGAAGCCGGGGTTGTGGTCTTTTGCTGTCTGTCTTGATGCGGTGCTGGATTAGTGGGGTTACATAATACGCTCTGAGCTTCAAGCAGCATACGCTAAGAGGATTACTACAAGTCTACTAAAGACACTGGTCGACACACACTATACTACTCAACACAACAATATAGTGTCCACCTGTAGGTACGCAAACGCACACAGGAGCCTAATCCAGCACAACACCCGAGTCACATATTTGTTGGGGATACACAGTCTTACAAAGTAACTACTGAGCTGAATACCTTTGGCTAGGGTTATGCAACAGTGGGTCTCTCATCTCGATCATCTGATCTTCTGAGAGCAGCACACTCAGTTCACCCACCACCAGATACAAGAGGACTTTTATAATGCTTCTTATTGAGTGCCCTGGTTGCAAATTAGCCATGGATAAGATGTTTAAATTAGTCTGAAGAACGTCTTTGATGCAAACCCAGCCAGGCCGTTTTTCCTATGGCAAAGAATTGACCTAGACTTGAACTGGGTATTTTTTTGTGAAAAAAACAAAACACAAATGATCTGCATATTGAGCCTCCAAGCAGGTAAATAGAGGTAAATCCAATAATTTCTTCCATGAACTAACATCATTGGCATCCAACCAGGCTCAGACAGACATACAATATATACAAAGACGTTTTTTTTTTCCCTTAATGTAGCTGTAAGATTTCTATTCAATGCAAAAACATGTCATTATAGGCATATCCCATAAATAATCTTTTAATAAGGTCACAATATAGATGCAAGCCTTATTCTTTGCGGAGAATAGAATAATTAACACAAATTCTGAAATGTGCTAATCCTCTGCTAAATAAACTGCTAAACCATGTAGAAATGTACACAGGTGATGTCTTTTTTTGTAAAAAGTGTAAGAGTCCAAGGAATGTCAATTCTTCCTGATGTTGATGATTGCTGCCTGACACCTTGATGATATATTTACAACTTAAAGTGGAGCTAACCCCCCTGTAAGAGGCTAACTCCGCCCCCAGACAATTTTTCAAAAATTCCACAAAAGTGGGCAGGGCCGAAGACACAGAGGGGTACGTCCATGTGTGCGGGGGATGAGCGGGGGGGTTAGGCGGAGGTG
>JAVQKC010008780.1:0-32858 GCA_036025475.1 Philypnodon macrostomus
TACCCAACATAAAATATTATTATGAGCCCATCCTACAACAAACAGGAAGTCGGCCATTTTGGATTAAAATTGGGAGGTCAGGTATATTTGACAGCCTCTAACTTGCACATACTTTGCCCGATTAGGCTCAAACCTGAAACACCTAATTACCCCCCGGCCCTGAACACATCTGGACAATATTATGTCAGTTACCTCTATAGCGCCCCCTGTACATTAAAAGAAGTATGTAGTTTTAGGGACATTTTTAAAATTTGGCAAAAATACACAAACATCCAGAAAATCTAAAGTCAGACCCTTCACATACTTGTCATGGTTTGGGGCCTTTTAACAATATAAAAACCCATAGAAATCACACAATGTCTGATTAAGGTGCCTGTTGGTGCCAATATACACCTTGCTGTCGGGGACGTCAGCGTAGGCCTAGTTTTTTCATGGCTTCATGCGGATCACTATTCACTTTCACTTTCTTTTCTATTTAACTGAACATAACTTATTTTTTACCTTTGTTTTGTTCCTTGGAAGGTTGTGTTTTGTGTTATATTTGCACCTTTCAGATTTCCAATGCTCATTGTTAGCACCAATATGAATCCGTTACAACCAGCTTCCATCACCTCAGCTTCTCACTGTGCAGCAGCCATTGTCATAGTATTCTGCTTGTCCCCTCTCCCTTGTATCTCTGTGCAGTCATCTGAATCTTCCTCCCCCCTGCGTCTTCCCTTCGCTCTCCCCGGGATCCATGCTCATCTGTTCCCTCCTTTGGATGAAAGGGAGCGCTTGTTTCTGTTCGCCTGTGTGCCCCAGTTGGCTCCGTGCCTTTCTTCTTCAGTTGTTCTCAGGGCTTAGCGGTGGTTAGCGGACACTTAAGAGGGTAAACAGTTAGGGCGGCCTGACAGGAACATGACAGAGGAGCGCTCGCTGGGGCTTGATGTAAAGAGTTTGAAGAAGTAGTGGTTGATAGCAGGTGATAAAAGATACATGATGGAAAGCTTTCATATTCGAAGAGGAGAGGTGTGTGGATCCCCCCTTCCGCATTGAGAGTCTTGTGAAGAAATGAATGAGGGTTTATTATTTTTTGATTACCCCAAAGACAAATCAAGTCTGTAGTGGCCTATAATTAATGTAAAGAAAAAGCTAAGATCTGATTTCTCTTTGTTCCCTCTTGTTTAGCTCGATTAGATAAATGGATTTTTTTTATAAATGGCAGATTAGTGGTTGCTCCTACCTTACAGAAAGATAAAAAGGTTGTTAGTTTGATCCTGTGAGACCAACACACATTTTCCTCGCCATGTCGCTAGTGGAATCTCTCTAGCTCCCATTACTGTCCAATATCATGTTGTGTTAGGAGAATTAAAGGAATCTAAATTGCCTCTTGTGAATGAATCAGAGTGAATGCGTCTCTTTGTGCTAACCACTGTCCAGCATGTACACAGCCTAAGGCCCATAGTTGGCCCGTTATAGTCTTCACTCACTAAAGTTGTACATAGGGGCAGCAGTGGTCAGTGGGTAGGTGCTCGCTCTTCGACCAGAGGGTTGGTGGTTCGAGGCCCGTCCAAGCACACACTGTCTTTGTGTCCCTGGGCAAGACACTTAACCCACATTGCCTATGAATGAATGTGGTTGTGTGATTGGTGTTCGGTGGTGGTCGGAGGGTCCGTAGGAGTGGAGTGAATGAATACAAAAATATGTAAAGCGCTTTGGGTGTCTTGAAAATGCGCTATATAAATGGAAGGTATTATTATTATTATTATGCAACATTTTTGCAGATTCATATTTGTAAAAATGGTTGTAAGGGCAATAAACCAATGTATTTCTCCTATATTATTTATATGTAGATCATAACAGTCAATAAGGAGGACCTTAAGGCACTGAATTAAATGCACATTGAACAGAATGCTACAGGTCACGCAACAGACACACAGTCACACAAAACCAAAGACTAGGCTACTTTTTTGACTATGTAAAGATGAAGCCTAAACTGAAAAAAATAAATAAATTAAAAAAAATAAAAAATGTATCTACTATAAATAAAAATAGATTTAACACTTTGGTTTTACGGAATAAAGTAATCATATGTATAAAAAATTACGTGTCATGTGTAAACCAAGCTATTATGTTCCGTTTCAGTGTTGAAGTGGGTGCTTTTACTTTGAAGCAGAAATCCAGCTGCTTTTCCGCTTTGGTGCGTGATGTGCGCGTGCGCCTTGACGCAGGCTGAGCTCGTCTGTAGCTGCTGCTGGCTGCTGCAGGCGTGCTATTTGCGGCAGCGGAGAGAGAGACCTCTGCGAAATGCCTTTTGTATGGCCGGCTGCTACATTATTTCTGTTGCTTTTCTTTTGTGTTTCCACGGCGTCTCCTCTCACTGCTCTTCGCCATGTTCCGTGCCGGATTCAACGGGCTGTCCTAGCGCACTGAGCCGGGGATGAGGCCTACTTGTTAAAGCTCCCCCACCGCCCCTCCGTCCGTCGTGATGGCTGATGAGCAACAACAACCTGGTCAGAAGCCTGCCTCGGGATTAGGCTCTCTCCCAGCTCTCGTCCCAGGACTCCAGGGGCCCGAGGCAAATGCATTACAGTTCAAAATAAAGAGTTCAATTTGGTAAGAATGCAAATGACCCACCAGCAGCAGCACACTGTCCTTTTCACTAGCTGTAGCCTTGTAATTAGCGTGTGTAGATCTGAAGGCAATGTGCTGTACAAAGCGTCTCAAAATAACACGCCTGCTTCCACGATAGCGTTGAGTATTCACCTGAAATGTCACAATCCTATTGAAATACGTGCCCCGTTCTGTTGTTATAACGCTGTAAGTACATGTTTCCAGTGGTAGGAGTAGCTTAATGATTAGCATGAAGCCATAGGAGGCCATGTTACCGATGACACCGAAGCCACCGGTGGTGCTGATGTGATGTGATGCTCGCAATGACAGGTGTCAAAGCACGTCGATCCGCCTGTCGTCCAAGTACACAGATTTCAGACCAGTAATTGCAATAATATCAGTGTGAGAAATGAGAGACGATAATGACCTGCTGTGGCTGTTTTTGTGAAGCATGTATTACTCAATTACTTACTACAAGGTGCGTGAGAATCCTTATTGTCTACTTAACTATAGACACTTTAAAATGGCTGTCATATGGAATGTTCAAAATTCCGGAACTGGAGCAAAAGTGAGTTAACTTTGCAAAAAAGTAGTGTTTGTGGTGAGGGATAGAATAATTCTGAGCATACAATAAAAAAACACCTATTGTGGTCTTCTTTCTGTAAGGACTTCAAGAAATAAAGAGTCCAACTGTTACTAATGTGCACATTAAATAAACATACAATGTGTGGTACATTCACTAATGCTTCCTAACCAGGCTCTGATATTACCTACATGGAGCAGAGTGGTTGTAATATGTCAAAACCATCTTAATTTGTGATATTTTGTTTATTAATTGTAATTTCTCCATTGAAAGTGTATTATGGTCTTGCCTCCAGTTGCCTCCATTCCGGAATTTAGAACGTTCTGTTTACAAACCTTGAAAGGGTCTACAGCTGCACGGACGTACAATAGATTACATGATCTTGCAATGGTTCGGCACACTCTCAGATCATGGTACTGTATCTCTGTACATTTTGCTGATATGGCTGGTTCCTCATGAAATACCTTTGAGTAAGCCCTTTGTGAATGTCACCTTATAGTCTACACAACCTAAAGTCTTGTGTGTGACTAGAAAACACAATTTCATTTGTTAGACAATACACAGGCAGATAAGCCAGCAATGAGCAAACAAACTATTAATTTGCATTGCTCCCTTGTATATGCAAAGGATGTTACTGGGCTGTGAGTTAGAGGCCCATATATCTCCTAGTACAGTGCAATTACCAGATTAACTACACAGTCACACAGATACACTATGGGTTTATGAGCATTATGTATATTATAAAAGTGTACTGTGTATTTCGGTAGTTATGTCAATTGGGGTGGGCAATATGGTAAAAATATAAGATCACAATTTTATTATGATCACAATATGGATTTTATCACATTTTACTGTGTCAGTGTCTTCAGAAAATGTAGATCCAATTCAATGGTCATCATAATCCTTAATACTATATATATTTTATTAATACAAACACTGACATTGTTGCAGTAAAAATGACGGTGAAGAGCAGAGTATAAATTAATGCACTGTGTCACGACTTAACGATCTTCCCAGATTAAGTCGCTTAATAGTTGATTTTTATCGTGATATCGCCGACCCCTATGTCACCCTATGTTTTTTTTCTTCTATTTTTCAGCAAATCTGTACAATCAAAGGTGGACACCATATTGGTGAGTATCCACATTCCTACAATGTAAACAAACACATAGCACACTCTAATGCCATGTTTATATCTGTGCAAGTATCTGAATTCTGTGTTTATGTTAATGGTTACTATATTTATATATTTCTGACATCTGTTAAAAATATAATTATGCATAACTACTAGGTTCAAGGTTCAAGGTTTCTTTATTAGTACCCCGAGGGGTAAATTTGGTACTAAGCACTATTTGTGCTTGCTAATTCTACATATTTTGCCTTTTCTGAGAGCAGAGCGTCTCAGACCTAGTTTAAAAAATGATAGTGATTTCAGTGATATCAAAGCCACTGTATGAAGCTTTTGTCTATTTTTGTTACCCCAAAATAGACTATTGCATTTTAATGGCAGCAATATGAATAAAAATATTCACCACTTTGAAGGAACATTGGGCACAGCAGTTTTGTCATGAAACATTCCAATTCATAGCACTGTATAAACATGGCATAAAAACAAGAGCTGCACATTACATGTCTTATTCAACCTTTATTATAATTTATATTTTTTTGTATTTCTCTTGACATTTTAATGACAACTTTTATACAACCTTGAGTAGTGCTTCTGCTGACGTCATGTTTTATGGTTTTTGAAAATGCAATATTTCCCGATATAATTTTTTTTGACCGATACTATTTCTGATATTTCAATTACCAATTTGGTGATCGATACCGATTCCGATATTCTGTAAACACCTTTCAGTAGTAGAAACTAAGAAATCAACATATAAATAACAGCTTCAATTGTATTTATTAATCCATACATATAATGTTTTATTGGATTTTGTCACGCTGAATTTAGACTTTTCCAATGGTATTTTATTTCTCTGGCTGTTTCTAACCCTAAATATTAGAAATGATCCTATAAGAACAACAGAATAACATCGTCCATTTCTAGAGGCCGATACCGATGTTGGCCCGATATATCAGTGCATCACTAGATTCGCATCTGTGTTTTAAATAGTTAACTACTATTTGATATTGTGAATGAAAACATATACCTCTGACTGAACAATACAATAATCAAACAGCCCAGGTTTGCTTGTGGGCTGCACAGTCTGTAGTAAATAGTGTTTTCATTCAGAGCTGATTGGCTGACAGCTCTCACCTCATTCATTCAAGTATTGGTTTCCTAGCAACAAAGGGCAAATAGAAAGGATGTGTTAAGATGAACCCATTCTTGTAAAGCTGCTGCAGGGGGTTTGAATCAATAGGTGGTGTCCCCCATTCTCTACCAGGAAATATTTTTAACAATTATTCTCAATTTAATGTATTTTTTACTATTGGTGTTTATTTTTGTATACATTTTTATGTATACATTCTATATATAAGAGCTTGGTATATTTTTTCTCTCACGCTCTAACTCTTGTCAAGCTACTATCTCATGTTAAATAGGAAATCTAAAAAGAATCCATCAAAAACATTATATAGAGTTTTTCAACTATGTAAATGTAATCCTTTATTAATAGATATGATATAGATATAGGAATAGAAACCTTGATGATTTGAAATTTTTTAACATAATAGTTTTTTCATCTACAGCAAGATGTTGAGAAGTTTACAGACATCGAAAAACTCTACCTCTACCTTAAGTTGCCTTCTGGTCCCAGCAGTGGCAATGACAAAAGGTAGGAACTGACCCTTATTTATTCAACACATAAACATAAACATCTGACACACATGGCTATTATCATTGTCTCCAGTCATTGTCAGGAGTCTCATTGCTTATTCAATGTGTCATAACAGATTCTATTTAGATTTATGTCTGAATCTGGTTAAAGGGGTTCATATGAATTGGGATCTCTATTGACTGAGGTGTTTTTTTGCCTCGTTATTTGGAGTAATGTTTAAGCTGATGCCTGTGTTTTAGCTGTTTGATGGTAACACGTTTTGTGATAAAAACACAAATAAACACTGATATCTTTTTGAACATCTACAAATCTTTAAGTGTTGCACGTTTGTATCATCCCAGCTGTTACAATTCAACCATCATGGGCCTGAATTAAGTTGTTAAATCTGTACCAGCAGTATTTGCATTACAACCGGTGATGTGTTTGACAGTGACCAGAGTTCCATGTCGTCAAGCCGTACTCAACAAATGTATGCTTTCAACTGGATCCGGAATCACCTAGAAGAGCATCCAGAGACGTCCCTTCCAAAGCAAGAGGTCTATGATGAATACAAGTGAGTTTTTCAGGCAAAGTACTGTTTGTTTAATAAATCTAGTGTGATCATCAAGTTTATTATTATCTCACAAACTGTTGTTCTGTCTCCTCTTAAAGGAGTTATTGTGACAATCTCGGCTACAATCCACTGAGTGCTGCAGACTTTGGAAAGATCATGAAGAATGTCTTTCCGAACATGAAGGCACGTCGCCTAGGCATGAGGGGGAAATCAAAATATCCTTTTTTATGACTGTTCCATTTTAGCTCTTAAATAACAGCTTACAGTAGAATCAGAAATTGTACCAATACTATTGTAAATACCAGAGGAGGCGATCATCATATAATGTGATTTTGCCTTAAAAACACTGAAGACAAACATTTTATGACCATGTGAATATGAACAGTCAGTCAATTTTATTCTTCTATATTTTTTCTAATATGGGTTATATTTATGAGTTACTGGGAATGAATAGGGTCGGGATTAAATACATCAGAGGGACAGCCTTATGATATAGGATATTTGGGCGATAAAAACACTGAGAGGCCAGTTTGAGATGGTTTAGACAGAGGAGATCTAGAGGAAGACTGAAGATATAAGAAAGATAGATATAAGTTAGAAGAAAAGGAACATGAAGTTAGTTGGTGGGAGGAAGTAACTAATGTAATATAATTTGCAATATATGTATAATAATGTATAATATCCAAACACCCACTTTGAAGGACTTAACTCGTTCGTACATATTGTTATAGCGGGTTAAGGAAGAAAGCTTTTGTTCACATGCCATCTTTACCCAACCTGGATCTACAGAAATCTGGTGATGGGGTGAGTAAAAACACACACAGTATATTGTTTTGCATGTTTCATCTCTCACCTGCTCTTCTGTTGTATTATCCCACAGTGTGAGTTGATGGAGCCCAGTGGCCAGTCGCCGAGCGCTGAAGATGAGATGCGGTCAGCGGCTTGTGGACTGGTTTGTGAGTGGGCTCAGAAGGTCCTCAGTCGTCAGTTTGATAATGTAGAGGATCTGGCTCGTTTCCTTCTCAATAGCCACTACATTGGTACAAAGTCCATGGCAGCACTTACTGTTATGACAGGAACACCTACAGGTAAACAGTTTTTACTTAAATGTAGCTATAAATGCTATTAAATTTTATTATATGTGATGGCTGTGAAAAAATGCAGTATAGACAGATTCCAAAGTGGGGTTACATTTTGGAATAAATGAATAATAAATAAATACAATTCAAATAACTTTTTCCCAGGAATGAAAACGCCAACTCCAGCATCCGCGTTTGTGCCCACGGCTGAGGCTAACTCGTTCCAGCCTCAGGTGAAGACCCTGCCCTCTCCCTCTGTCGACGCAAAGCAGCAGCTCCAGCGAAAGATACAGAAGAAACAACAGGAACAGAAACTGCACTCCCCTCTGCCCACTGAGGCCCAGGTGAAGAGGACAGAGGCCAGTACTCCCGGTCCGACCATACCCTGTGGCAGCCCCGCTCTGCTCTCCCCTCAGCCAACCATAGGCATTGTAGTAGCAGCGGTCCCCAGCCCAGTGACGGTAAGTCTTTTTGAAGTTTAAAAAGTGTGAGTTAATAATGTGCTATTTAGTTAATGCTGGCAAAATTCACAGTAAAAAAATAGATCTGCTTACTTGCAAATTGTTCTCTATACAAGAACACATGATTGGATTGTAACGCTGCATATAATTGAGTCCAGTTATCCAGAACTTTGTTGCTGGAATTTCTTGTACATTGACAAGCATAATTCATATTCTGTTGTTCATCTTCTCTAGGTACAAAGAAATAGGCAACTAATGACTTCACCCAGCCCCGTCGGGACAGCAGAGGGGAAAGTGGTGCCTGTGAACTTTCAAGTTGTTACACAATCTCTCAAACAGTCGGGCAAAACTCCTCAGAATATCTCGGCCAGTCCTGTGGGTGACCGCCTGGTGCGTCATGGTACTCGGTACGCTCAAATCCTGCCTAAGCCCTCTGCCACCAGCGCCATTACCCTGCGCTCGCCCCCCACTCTTCTTATCACCAACAGCCCTATAAAAACTGTGATGCCCACTCCCCACGTCAATGTGGTGAAGATGACGGCCATCGCTCTGGCTCCCAGCAGCAGCAGCACAACGACTGTGAGGCCAGCTTCTGCAGGAGTTAACACCACAGCAGCATTAGAGGATTCACAGCTAAATCAGTCACCTGCCATCAGGCCTAGTGCCACACCATCCACCACTGCCTCCACTGACAATAAGCCTATTTCTGAAACTGACGCCTTGGCCGCAGAAAAAATGGTTGTCAAAGAGGACAGAGTGGCTAAGTTCAGGGCTGCCAGCGAACCAAGTTTTCTGGTGAAGTGTTCCACGGGACCAGACAAAGGATTGAGGGTAAAAAGTGACTCCATATCCTTTGCTTCTGTAGCTGTAGCTGGGACTCAGGACAGCAATAACAGTAACTGCCATGACGGTATGTTGTATTTGACTGTTGATAATCAAAACTCCAATGGCAACATGTCCACTGCTGTTACCACTGCACTCAATAATCCCTGTCTGGATGCGAAGAGCCCCCGAAAGCGCACAGGCTCGAGCGCAGAGCCCCATGTGATTCCTGTAAAGAGGGTCTTCATCTCTCAGCAGCCACTGGCAGTCGTAGACAATCCCAAGCCTGGCGTCAGTGCTGCAATGAAGAGGATCCCCCGACCGGGAACACCTGCAAGACCCGAGAGTGCCCCCTGCAAAGTGACTGTGAAGCAAACCTCCATAGGGCCCACACAGATTCTTGCACTGTCCGACTCGCCCATTACCCTCACGGGGGGCATGCAGACTGTTGTCAAACCCCAGCCCTTGGTTTTGCTGAAGCCTGCAGAGAACACTCTCAGCACTGACACCAGCGTTGGGGCCACTGGGAGCAATGTCACTGACCAGGCTTTGCTGCAGCAGATCACTGGAGACCCCCGTGCCATACCAGCCAACTCAGGAGCACATGAGGCCTCTGCAATGAGTGACCTAAAGAGCACAATTTGGGAGGAGGGACAGCTTGACGAGCTTCGGAAACAAGCGTTTGCTCAGCAGTTACCAGCAGAACACAAACAAGCCCCTACTGACCAGCTTTCCATTATAGCTCAGCCTGCAGAGGCCTCTAGCCAGCTCACCCTGACACAGGAAATGGTGGACTTTGCAGGTTCACAGACCAACATGGACTATTTCCCGTTCAATGATGATGATATGACACAAGACAGCATTGTGGAGGAGCTAGTCCAGATGGAGGAGCAGATGAAGCTTAAAGGCCTGTTTGGTGGCTGTGTCGATGTGTCCCTACAAGGACAGACAACAAATAATCAAACCTCAATTCTTAACGCTCATCAAACAGGCACTACCTTCTACCACTCTGCCCACAGCAGCACCACACCTGTCCAGACACCCACTCCTACCCCCACACCCACCCCAACACCCACCCCCACATCTGAGATGACTCTGGGGCACACTCTAACCAGAGAGAGCCCCTGCTCTCGTATGGCCCCCATCACACCTGTAGACAGTGCCATGGGCCGCCACACCCCCATCAGCACACCTTTGTCGAACTGCAGCAGCAGTGTGCCCCCTAGCCCGGTCGAGTGCAGGAACCCTTTTGCTTTCACTCCCATCAACTCAAGCATGACAGGTTATCACGATGCCAGTATCGTGTCCAGCAGCCCAGTTAAACCCATGCAAAGACCCATGGCAACGCACCCAGATAAGGCCAAACTGGAGTGGATCAACAATCGCTACAACAACAGCAGTAGTTCAGGGCCTCTGAATAACCATAGCATTGGCATTTTGCCTAGTTACCAAGACCTGGTAGATGACCAGTTTCGTAAGCCACATGCCTTTGCTATCCCTGGCCAGTCATTTCAAGCACAGTCCAGACAGGATGCTGCACACCTCGGACGTTTGACACCTATTTCTCCAGTTCAGCAACAACCACCACAACAGCAACAGGTCACTGGTGTCACTACTCCCACTAAACAGGAGAGCTTTGCTGTCCCTGCTCCTCTGGACAACAAAGCATCCACCTCGTCTGCATCCAGTACTTTCCGATGTCGAAGTGTGAGCCCCGCCGTGCGGCAGAGGAACTGTAGTGGTAACACTGGCCCACCCACCATAAACACAGCTACAACACTCCGGGCTGTGGTCTCACCCTTTAGTTCTCCAATCACTTCTGAAGTGCTCAGCATCCTGTCTAACGCTCAGACGGTCAACTCTGTGCACAGTATGGTCCAGCGGAGCCAGTCTGTACCTTTAACTATTATGATGCAGAGTGAGATGCTGCCAGTGCAGGGCCAGAGTAACACGGCTAAAATAACTAATGTTCTTCTCAGTAAGATGGAGGCTGATGGGGACGAGTCAGTCCGCGGTTTGGGCATTAACAACCTTCCCTCGAACTACACAGCGCGCATGAACCTCACTCAGATCCTTGAGACCACTCCTGCCTTCGCTGGAGCAGCTTCCCACCAGAGCCAGCTGCCTGTCAGCTCTAGTCCTGCTGCCTTCGAGCTCCAGCAGCACGGCTACCTCACCACGGACAGCGGGGAGCAGGTCACCTTCTCCACCGGGGACAGCACAGCACAAGTGGGGCAAAGTGAGCCAGAGCCACAGCAGATTCAGGAGAGTGCAGTGGCCACACAGGCACAGCTCCTCCTACAGAGCACACAGCAGCAGGACGTGGAGGACGAGCAGCAGCAGCTAGATTTCAACAACACTGTCAAAGACCTGCTAGGAGAGGATGGCCTGAACCCTAGCTCTCAGCTAGTGGGGCAGGTGGCCTCGGAGCTCAACGCAGTAGCGTCGGATTTCTCCAGTGATATCAGGCTGCCCTCTGATCTGTCCAGTAGCATCACTGATCTAAACACACTAGACACCAATCTGCTGTTTGACCCCAATCAGCAGCAGGAACAATATGAAGACTCGACACTGGAAGAACTGAAGAACGACCCGCTTTTTCAGCAGATATGCAGTGATACTGTGAACTCTGGTTTTGACTGGCTCGAGAGCAAAGACCAGCCTACAACGGTAGAGATGTTGGGCTGATGTTCTTTTATTCTCTGTTGTTTGTTTGGTGCATATGTAGTATATCTGTTTTCTTAACAATAGTTTGGGGGATTGTCTGGACTTTGCCATTTGTTCTGTTGATAGTGCCAGGTTTAAAAAAAAAATCTACTTTACTGTAGTACTCCTTCATGTGTCAGCTAGAAATCTACTACTTTATTGTCATCTTCAATCCAAAATGAAAGCATTTCAAGTATTAGTTTTTATAGCATCATATAGAGTGCAGGCAAGTATGCTATAATTTAGAAACAATTAATGAAACTCGAATCTTCCATGTTAAAAATCAATAATGCAATATTTGTGTTAGCTGAGTCGTTATTAAAACTTGTACTAGTAGAGAAATTGGCACAAAACTTCACCAAAACATATGCTGTTGAATACATTTGTTGTCTTTGTGTGCAGTACAACTTTAACCAAATGTAGACAATATTGGGATTGTAGTATATGCACATATTAGCTGTAGTACATTTGCCTGCCATATCTTAATCTTAAACGGTAGCCTCTTGTGCTGCCAGGTGCTGAATTTATGACATAATCTTTATACTTTATCAACTGATTTTCATCTAAGCATTGTCCAAGTGTGACATTTTCTTACTGTTTATTATCTTGTAAAGGGAGTAGTTAAATCAGTGGGCAGAGGATGGAGGGACAGGCCGCTTTGTGGACTATTACTTAAAAAGGAATCAACAACTGGCTGCCTTATTCCCAAAGTCCAAGGCCTTATACCATCTCTAGAGAGACTGTAAATAGTACAATGTTAAAGTTTTCTTCTGAACCATCCAGAGCTTCATCATATCAAGGCAGCTGTTGCTCTGATATTCTCAGTACTATTTCTTGTTTCTGTTTTTTCTTCTGCCGTGTTAAAGTATGTTTATTGAATAGGCTAACGACTACACTGTGTGTGCCCTAATGACGTTAAAGGAATTCAATATGCTGTCATTTCACCAAAACCATGGAAGGCACACGTAGAGTCTAGAGATTTCTTTGGGCATGCTCCCAGCGCGCATTATAATATCAATGGTATGGAGAAGGCTATAGGTTGACACTTAGAATATTTTGAAACCAAGAGGAATTAATTTGACGTTGACGATCCAGCCTTATTTCCATACCAAAGATGATTTTTAAATACCATAAGAGATTATTACATCTAAAACACTCCTAGTGAACATAAAGAACAATGGGAATGGGCTGCCCAAGATATTACAGAGTTTATTGCATCAGAACTAAAGGATTAAGTTGCTCTTAAATCTTATGTACAGTATGTAAATTAGTGAACCAGTCACTATGATTTATAGGTAACCATGGACCTGAAAGCATGTTGAAACCATCACTGCTAGCCAGGTAGGCTCTGTGATACAGTAGGATGCTTGCTTGAGTTTTTGGCTATCGTCAATGTTGTATAAGTCATGTTTAAGCTCCATCTGTAAATAGGATAGATACATAGAGATTTCATGTATCAAGACACTATATTATGGCCATTATTCTAGCTAAGTATGTGCCATTTAAAAGAAAAAAAGCTTAACAGATCTATAGTCGCAAGATACTGTATGTTGTGTGTTACATTTTTGGCTCAATGTGTCGTAAAAGTAATGCTGTCTGGTCTCGCTTGCTGATTTTGTTCTTTTTTGTTTCTATTCAAACATAATAGGTCTCTGCAGTTGCAGAAGTGATGTGCGCTTTGAGCAGGATCAATAGCATGGTATATTGAGAAAAAAGTTGTGATACTGTTAGCTGGTTGCAAACATCTCTGTGACAGACTTTGTGCTCAGAGCTCTTGAGCAGACACTGGAAAAAACAATACTCATGTTTCAACTCTGGAGGTTCACCTTTTTGCACTAAATTTTTATGACACATGGCTTTGACACATCTTAATGGACAAATGAAATGATGGGTGCCCGTAAAAAATGAAAAGAAAATATATGGTGAGTAAAGAAATTGTCAGTGAAATGACTATTGTCTTGTAGCAAAATGTGCATTAATCTCAGTGAGATACACATTTCTTACTCATTCTCATACACGAGAATATAAGCATTGAGGGAAAAAAAGTTGAATAATCTTTTAAAACCTACATGCTCATTATGTTGATAAATGATTGTACGCACGCATGTGTGATGATGACTTCTGTTGTATTTTGTATCCTTGGTAACCACTGTCTTCTGTGATTTGGGCAGGTTCTGTTAACCAGATTGGCAGTGCTAGTTTCAGATGTTACATTATACTTTTGTTATGTGCTGTTTACTAAGTTAATGTTCTTAATGTTATGTTGATGACTGTTTTTGTATTTTACATATTGTTTTGCAAAAAAAGCATTTGTGAAGAAAATTTTACATTGTTTCTTACCTTTTTTTTTGACAACAAGGCACTGATTTTTGAATTTGGATGAAGGAAATGCACCTCTTCTGAGTACAGGAGCTCCATTAAGCAGTGACTTTGAACTTTCCCCTTTGACTGACCCAAAACCAACTCTGTTTGACTTTGATCTTGTCCATTTCTACGACTAGAAAAGCCCTCCTCTGTGATGTTGTCTGGTGTACTGCTTAATGTACAGTAGCTTGTTAATATTGCAATCGCGTTGTTTCTTTTTTCAATGGAAAGTACTCACTGGTGAGATTTTTAAAGTGGTTTTAAAAGCCAATAAACCTTTTTTAAAGAATGATCTTGTGTGTGTTATTGATGAACTTTAAGCAGCAGACAATGACAGTTATTACTGGTATTCATGTTTATCTTTGTTTTATTGTCTGATAGGGCTCTTGCTTCATAATAAAATGTTTATACCACAAATGATTTCCTGCTTCCTGCTTTTCTAGCTTTATAGTACTGAATACATACAATGAATAGTTTTTAATGTTTGTGGCCCTATGCCAACTATAGAATATATAGATATACACATTTTTAACAAGCTTTTTTGCAAGCATAACATATCATAGGTAAAGAAATATAAAAGACAAATGGTATGCGATTAATATGTTAATTAGTAATTATATTGGTGAAACGATGAAATTATGGAATCACGTTGGCCCGCATCTGCGTCCGCAGATTGGACGTGTGAACGCAATAACTCAAAAAGTCTTTGCACACAGTTTCATATCATGAAGACGCAGAACTGGATTGTTTGGTACTTCAACGAGTAATGACAATTAAATAATTAACTAATTATTGCTTTGATGCACTTTTATTGAGCCAGTAATCCTGCTGAACATAAATTAAATTGCGTGAATTTTGGCACATTGATCTGGGCAATATATGTATACTTAATGTACATAGGCACATTACAGAGGTCAAATAAAGAATGCCTCTATAGCGCCCCCATGTTTATGACCCCTATGGGACCCTGGACACACTTCCTTTCGCAGAGAGCAATGAAACTTGGTACAGTGATTCTCCACAGTGTACCCAACATAAAATATTATTATGACCCCACCCAACAACAAACAAGAAGTCGGCCAATTTGGATTGAAAATGGGAAGTCAGGTATATATATATATATATATATATATATATATATATTTGACAGCCTCTACCTTGCACATAATATACCCGATTAGACTTGCCGATATACACCTTACACACACCTCGGGTATGACCGCGTCGGCCTAGTTGATTCAGTTTTCTACTAGCTAGCACCAGAGATAATGTTTACAACAGAGCACTTCCTTAGTCCAGAATATTTCCTGATTTGCGCAGCAGGCTAAACCAATAACAGAGAAGCAAACTCGATCAACCAATAATTGACAAGGCTACGTGTTTCTCAAACCTTTTGGGCTAATTTGGACCCAAATCAACCAAATGTTTGGTCTGTTATATATTTATGTTTTTCATAATTCTTAAGAACACACTAAGAAGTATTTATTTATTTTATTTATTTTCAAGCTGAAATTCTCAGGTGACCCAAATAAAATCTTTGGCGGCCCACATTTGACCTAGTGTTTGTGGACCACTGATCGGACAACTGCTGATAATACAGAGAATATGGCCATTTCTGCATTGTCTAAGTCATTGTGATGGAGCTGTCCCATTCTCCCCATCTCTAAAAGGGCACCGTGATGTGTACTCTGTGCCGTGCGCCCTCCTTATTTCCAAGCATGGACCACGCGGCCGCGCGGTGCCGTCTACATGTGGAGGCCATGATACTCACGCACCACACACACTTACCTTTTATTCACCCTCTGTCTTGTTGTTTCCCAGTCCGCCTTGCATCCACACCTTGTAATATCCATAGTAAAACAATACAGTATATTTCCCGAGCGTTATCCTGGTGCATACTGGGTCCTCCTGCTCGCTCCATGTGTGGCTACAGGTGATCAGCCAAACAGAGGCGCCACTATGGAGACAGAAATATAGTGCAGTTAATAAAGCTCATGAGACCAAAAAAATAGATTTCGTAATCATATGCAGATATTCACTGAAGGACTTATTAAATCATGCATTTTACAGGGTAACAAATTATATGGGTTGCACTGTAAAAAATGTCCTTATTCTAAGGCCATGGTGGCCTCTCAGTTAGTGGGTGTTGGAGTATATGTCATGTTGCACAAAAAAGAACATGAATGAAAAAAGTGACGCAAAGACAAATACTTTCAGCACATGTCTGGAGTGAAGCCCCTGGGCTGGAGAAGGCCCTCACAACGGTAATAAAAACATAACATACAGTTGCAAGAAATTGTATGTGAACCCTTTGGGATTACTCAGATTTGTGCATAAATTGGTCATAAATGTTCTGCTGTTCATCTAAGTCACAACAGTAGATATACATGTAAAAAGTATGTGAACCTTTGGCTTTAATAACTGGTGGACCTCCTTTGGCAGCAATAACCTCAACTAAACGTTTCCTGTAGTTCAGACCTGCACAACGGTCAGCGATATTCTTGAGATCTCAGGTGTGAATCACTCTCTTGAGGTCATGCCACAGCATCTCAATTGGGTTGAGGTCAGGACTCTGACTGGGCCTCTCCAGAAGGTGTATTTTCTTCTGTTGAAGCCATCCTATTGTCGATTTATGCTTTGGGTAATTGTCCTGTTGCATCACCCATCCTCTGAGCTTCAGTTGGCAGACAGATGGTCTTAAGATTTCCGGCAAAATGTCTTGAGAAACTTGGGAATTCATTTTTCCGTCGGTGACAGCAATCCGTCCAGGCCCTGAGGCAGCCCCAAACTAGTCTTGGACAGTTTCAGAGGCTTTCCAACAAATTGCAATCGAGATCAGAATATTGTATTATTTTTATGGTATTGTTTGAAGGATCTTTCAAATGAATTTCTTATTAATACAAATTAAATCAATATAGAGTATTTAATACCATTATGTTTTTGTTTCTTTTAGCTATCTATGTTTTTTAACTTGTCTGGTCTTGAACTGGTCTGAAAGTGCCTCAGTCGGTCTTGGACCCTAAAAATCTTGGTCTCGGTTCACTCTGGCCTTGGACAGAACTCAGATTGGTCTTTGGATTCAGCTCAATACTCCCATAGGCCAAGCCCTATCCTAACTTCATTGCGTGAGATTGACATATTATAAAACCCCCTATATGTTGTGATCCATCGCAGACACAACATTATAACAATAATCTCGTCTGTGCCGCTGTTCGATTTATCCGTTGCATTTTGAAGCTAACACTTTGTCTTCCAACGTCTGTATTCCACCGGGGCGACTGTGGAGATGGTGTTTTTTACATTTCCCTCACATCTCCCAACGCCCCAAAGGAATACCAACATAACAGATGAAATATTCAACCCCCCTCTTCTGATTTATTTCTTGTATTATCCACGAAAATCATTTTGCAATTTAAAATAAAAAGGAATCGGACGCTTTTTTTGCTCTGGGCTTGACGGGAAATCATGGGAATAAACGGGTCAGGATTGTGTGAATGAGGCTACATAGAAAAGCTGATCCACCGAGGTTTTGAGAGCATAGATTTAATAAATATAAATTCCCATTGGCGGTTTGCAAAAGGAATAAAATGCTATTAATTTGAATGGATTCAGAGACCCACATATGCTTCGCATAGACTGTAAGTAATAGGGTCTAGTGGAAAATTGTGATTGAGTGGCAGGTGACTGAATGCAATGGTCGCTTTCAATTCCAGCGGCTCAAAGCGGATTCAGGCAATTAGTTTTTCAATATTAAATAATAGCATTTATAGAGCATTTTTCAAACATCACAGTGAACTCAAAACACTTCACAGTGCAGTCATTGACAATATGGAGTCTGATGTCTTGCCTAAAGGAGGCACTTCTCATTAAATGATCCCCTGTATTTTTCATGGTGGAAGGCCATTGCTTGGTATATTAAGGAAGGCAATGGGTGTAAAAACCAGCCAAAGTAACCACGTGCAACCTAAAAAATAGGTGACCTGACAAGGTAAATTAGCATCCACGTGTAAGATGGTATTACCCAGACTATAGTGTCTGACATGGTTCCAATACACTAATAAAAACAAACTTTACACAGTGTGATTTGTTTTCCAAAACTCTAAAGTCCATCTTATCAGGATCCCACTGATCCGTTCGACTCTGAACCGCAATGTGAGTGGGCGGGTTTTAACAACAAGCCTTTTAGCAAAACTTATTAGCAACATGGGGACACTGAAAAAACATAATGAATGCTGCTGTATCTTCACAAAAACATTTCAAAAACTACCCAACGATAAAATAGTTCAAACCCGCTCAAATACCCAATCATTTTCTACTGGAGCAGTCCCAGATCGATAATGTGTAGAACTATGAAGAGCAGAGTGCTGCAATTATCAATCTGACTTTTGCCAGGTCAGAGGCTTCCTAAAATAAACTAAATTACTTTCTATTACTGTGGTTTCAAAGGATATATTGAATCATTGGTATTGTATCATCAATAACACTTTTTTTTAGTATTCCTCAGCCAGGGCCCATAGTCAATCCCTCATCAAAAACCTGTTGTGCATAATGTCTTTGGGCTGCACCCCGAGGTGGGACGGTGAGATTTCTGACTTGAATCTTTATTTGCTCGTGTCCGTCCTCTCGAGCCCCTGATAAACGCTCTCATCTCCTCTTCAGCCATTTTCTGCTAATTCACCGCCATCTGCCCCAGCATCTGTTTAGAGGCAAAATATTCAGGTTTTAGGATAAGGCTTCCCTGTGATTCTCTGAGATGGTAAAGCCAATTCTACTGTTTAAAAACGGTTTACAGATTCTTTAAACAATCAGCAACAATAGAAATGTCATTCTATTAGATCTTTGGAGTCTGCATGTCCTCCCCGTGTTACAGTGGGTTCTCTCCTCTTACTCACACCATCCAAAGACATGCTTGTGTGAAGACAATTGGTGACTCTTGGCTGATTCCAATATTTTGTGACATGTTTTGCTTGGTTATTCCTGTTTTTATATAAAGAAAGAGAAAATAAGATATCATCATAGAAATAACAGCTTTTTTCTGTCTGTTTCTAAACCTAAATATTAGAAGTTATACTTTTCACAGGTTACCATTGGACATATAGGCCAAGATGAAGAATACCTTACTCAAGAATGTCTTATATGAAATGAAGAACAACATTTTCTAAACCAGGTCTACACCAGGACTAAACTATGACTTAGCAGGGCAAAACCAGGTCCAAGTACCACCAGAGAGACCCTGTACCACAGTTTGAGAACCAATGGTGTACCTACCTACAGCCCATAGTGCATTCCTGATAGATTACAATTCTGGATAGATCATGGACATATCGACTAATCAGAGATCGTTTCTGCCCTGTTGAAGCATGTGATTGGTTAAACAAATCTTTCAAATGCAGCCCACAGAGGGATTCAAAGTCTCACTTTTCAATCAATTAAAAGGCAAAGAAAAAACAGCTACTGCATATTTTGAGCCATTTAAATAGAAAATCATATTCGTGCTGGTCCCAGGCCCGGATAACTAAATGTTATAAAGGGTATTTGATTGTACAGCAATATGTCAAATTTAACAAACCAAGGAACTATCAGAATAACCAATAATTCTAATAAAATTAAAATAAAAAATGATGTGAATATAAATAAAACATCAGCTCCCTAACAATATTCCTGATGTTTTAACCAATCAGAGCGCTCCTGCCCAGTGGAAGCGTGTGATTGGTTGGAAACAAGTGTCCCAGTGCTTGTAAATGAAAACCCTTATAATACAGCCCACAGAGGGTCTCAGAGTCCCATTTTAAACCCTTATAATAGAGCCCACAGAGGGTCTCAGAGTCTCATTTTAAACCCTTGTAATACAGCCCACAGAGCAGTCTCAGAGTCTAATTTTTTCTCAGACGTCTTCTGGTATGCTGCACTATTGATTGTGTAATTATTTACAATCGTAAATAATTCAAAATATACAATCATAACAATGCTGGATAAAAAAAAGCCAAGAAACCAAGAAATGTTTGCTTTTGAAACAGAAATGTTCTTTTGACTCATTTTTCCAACTTCAAGCCAATGCTTCACCCCTTAATCCTTCTCAAATCTCAGTGCTACAACGAAACCTCTGACCTGCTTCCTCTTGTTCACCTCAACAAAAATACCCCCAAAAGCCCCCTCTAAAAGGAAGTATTTAAAGGCATTAGCGGTTCCAAAGCTGGGGGTCACATCCTCTTCATGTCCGACCGTTTACCAAGTGTCCAGAGTCAACACAAGACCACAAAAGATCAGAACGGACCGATTGTGGCGAGTGGACAAAGGAGGGGCGCGCTCATAAGGAAGGCCCGGGCTGAGAAAAGGACAACACTGGCCCTCACAGAAGCCCCCCCCCCAGACCCCCCCTGAAGACCCCCGATCTGTGAGTCTTTGAATGTGGAACAAAAGGGAAGGATTTGGACAATATGAGATTTGAAGTTGTGTAAAGGCCTGTGGCTGGAATAGGAACAAACATGTATTTTGGCCAAACCAAGACTAAACCAGGACTCAACTGGGACTAAACCAGGACTAAACAAAAATTAGAACCAAACCAGCACTAAACTAGGACTAACCCAGGTCTGATCTGAAGTTTTTTCTTTCTATAGTGATACCAATATTTAGACAGGCAAAACCTACCAGCTGATTTTTGGTTATAACCATTATTGAAGTAAATAATGGAACATAAAACATAAAAACACAATCCAACAGGCATACTAAATTTACAAAAACAGCATTGGAGGAGGCTGTGAGTCTTAATGTTGGGATAGTTCTCATGTGCTGTGGGATGTCATTCCAGGCTCAAGATACATAGAAGGAAGATCTCAGTCCATAACAGGTTTTAAAAGCAGGTAATAGCAAGAGTCCATTTGCAGAAGTGGGTAGTACTCAGTGACATTTACTTGAATAACTTTTTATATAAATTGTACTCCATAGAGTAGCTTTACTGCACAATACTTACTTTTACTTGACTAATAATATTTTGAAGTAACAGTACTCTTACTTGAGTAAAATCTTGTAAATCTAGAAAGAGTAAGAGTACTTTTACCATCTCTGTGTGTCATGTAAGAACAGCTTTATGTGAAAATGTGATGATGCTGTTCCTTGTGCCTTCATTTTTACAATATTTACATTATTCGTTTTTTCTTTTTTAAAATATCAAAATCTGTTTATTATCTTTTGCCCGATTACCACAAAATGAAACAAATAATCTGACATTAACAGTTACTCAGGACTTGAGTTGTTTTTTCACCAGTACTTTTCTACTCTTACTCGAGTAATTATGTGACTGAGTACTTTTTACTTTTTCTTGAGTAACATTATTTTGATGCTAGCTTTTGGTGCTAGTATTTAGCATGAAAATATATTTTTATGATATAATACAGTATATCATATAATATAATGGTCCCCATCCAAACCAGGTAAATCAATATTGTTCTACTTCCTAACTTCCTGTGTCCGGTTTAACCAGTCTTTAATTCTCTGTCTAAACACTGACTGTGGGCCCTTCATTAGCAGAACATTACACACAAATTTCTGGACCCGTCTTGGGTTGCTGTGGCCCCTACCACCACTGCCACCGCTACCACCAGTATGTGCCCCCTCCTCCTGTAGGCCTCCCCTCATGTGTCCATTGTGTGCATATGTTTGACAGACACAGAGCCTTTAATAATCTCTCCCTCCTGGGACCTCCCCGACACACACAATCCCATTTCTGTGTGCTACCATTGGATTTGCTTTCATTAACACAGCCTTACCCATTCATTCACACTTCCTGTTTCAATGTTTGATCCTTTGACTTCTGTTTTTTTAAAGGAATCACATAACTTCTGATCACTAGTTGGCGATAATGACAATTGTTCTAGAAGTTCCAACATGACGTGCAAATGTAATTCACTTAGTGTTTTATTTAGGTTAATTCACTTTGTGCAGCATGTGCCAGGTCTGTGTTGTTAGTGAGTCAAGCCAAAGTAACTTTGAGAGGGCTGCACTCTGAGGTCTTTTAGCTGTTTATTGTTTCAGAAAAAATATGTGGACCATCCGAGAGATTGTTGCCTAAGCAAAAACAAAAATGATTTTTTTTTTTTTTTTATTCTTATCCATTTATATTTAGTAAATTTTTACCAACACAGTTCAAAGTGTAATTTAATACACACTCAAAAAATGCCCATTCCATTTATGTCATTGATAATTATGCTTAATATCCGTGGATCATGGGACCCTCGCGGGTCAAAACAAAGGGTTTAGAGGGCCAACTTTTGGCCTTATTTTCACTGCAAATAAATAAATAAATAAATGGAAGATTTCCAGTTAGTTGCAGGGCTGACTTTGACAGACAACCATTCACTATTATTCACTACAAAGGCAAATTTGACAATGTGAGGAAGAGGAGAGAACCCACAGTAACACAGAGAGGACGTGCAGACTGAAGTATTATACCGCTGTAAATTAAGCCACAAGAAGTCACAAGCATCTGAAATTTTGTGCCAGTTCAAAGCTTGGATAAATGGAAAGGATTGCAGCAACACAGTAAAACAATTAATGCCAACTAAATTTATATACTTTTTACTTTTACTGGAGTAATAATATTTTGAAGTAATACTCTTACTTGAGTAAAATCTTGGAAATCTTAGAAAGAGTAAGAGTACTTTTACCCACCTCTGTCTGTGATGATGTGGAAATTATATATATATATTTATATTTATATTTTGCCCGATTACAACAGGATGTTTTCTTTACTTTATACTTTATTTTGAAGTAACAGTACTCTGACTAACTAAAATGATTGTCTACCCACCTCTGATAATAACCACATAAATGCAGTTAAGGTGGCTGTGTCTTGGTGTAAACAGTGAAACAGGATTAGAGGCACTTCATCTTGTCCCGAAGCTGCTTCATGTTTTTTAATTTGGAGCTAATTGCCGACTTTTGCATTGTTCATGAAATTAGCATTTTAATAAGGAAATCCCAAGAGACGCTGAGTCCGGGGAATAAAAACAATGTTACATAATGACAGATGTGGGGTGGAAAACAGGGCAATTTGAGAGGAAATTTGTGGTAAAAGATGAGCTTTTTTTAACGTTTTTTTACCTCTGTTGAAATGTGTGAAAAAGTGTCTCACACATAAAGCACACACTCCTGCGTGCACAAACTAGGAAGTATGAGATTAGCGAGCAGTCTGAAGTAGGCTTTTAATATTTTGAACTAAAAAATAGCATAGCTGTGAATGATCTTGTGATGATCATTATAGCGTCTGTCCGTCCGTTCGTCTGTGAGGGACCGATTTGGATGAAGGTTAGGAATGACACAAGGAAGAAGTGATTAGATTTGGGACTGATCCGGATCACCGTCTGGATCCAGGATTTTTTCATTCACTGGAAAGGAACAGACCACAGTTTCATGTTGTTTCCCAGTTTCTCTGACACCATCTTGTGGACATTTAGAGCATTTAATGCAGCCAAAGTTGCAGTACAGCTACTTCCAAATTTTTCCTATCGTTTCAGCTTCATGCCAGATGGTTTATTAGACTATTACTGTTGCTTCTGTAGTTTTAATAACCTCTCATTATATTAAGATGATCTGAATGATTTTGAATTGTTGTCATTAACAGAAACAAAGAAAGATAAATCACTATTTTATAATTTCGGAGGGAGAGAGGGGTGTCCAGTCCCACAGAAGGTTTGATTGGTATGGAGTGCATATAGGGGAAATTAGCTACCTTGTTGGAGGTCTTCACTCTCTGAGTGACCCTGGCTCTAAAACAAAACGCTTATAATACATATGTATATAATACAGCCCACAGAAGGTCTCACAGTCTCATGGCATCTGTAATTATTGACTGAATAATTATTTTTGCTCAAATAAAAGGGGAAAGCATTTTTCCTTTTATAAAATCTGCCCAAAAGAAAACATATTGATACTATTTTTATTAAAGTAAAAAATGAAACATTGGGAGAAATCTTAAATAATTTTAATAATCTGGTTTTATATATCATAAATGTGTATGAATTAGGTTTTGTCATTAATTGTAATAACAATTCCATACACTGTTACAGATAAATATGGTACAGATCAGAGGTTTAATTTCCTGATATGGGGACAGAATCACACATTGTACAATAACCCTGGATAAATGCATGTAAAACCTGCCGAAGTGAAAGATGGCAGTCCTCCCCATGTTACTGTGGGTTCTCTCTGACTTCTTTTCACGTTACAGTTGGTGAATCTAAATTTCCTCAAGTTAATGAAAGTGAATGTACGTATGTATGTATGTGTCAGCGGCACTACTAACTGTCCAGGGTATACCCTACCTAAGGCCCACAGTTGAAAACAAGAGTTACAAAATAACTAATGTCCATTGTATGATCAATTTGAAAACACCAGGGAAAATTTTCATCTGGATTCTTTACACACCATTCCATCCTATAAAACAACTCGGTGCCTCAGAGTGCAGCCAATTGCTACAAAACCTTGACACACTGTTGCAGCGGGACACTCCCTTGAAACTGAAAGTATTTTGCCTTGACTAGCACAATAAACAGACATATACTGCACTGCACGGCATAAAAAAAGACTAAACCCTTTGGGAGATTAAAAAAAATAAAAGTATTATAAAAAAGAATCACACTACATAGATTTTCTGTCCACAATAGGATTATGTAATTGTATATTTAATTGCATTTATATTTTTGGTTGTGATGCAAGATTTATTCAATATTATATTTGTATGTTTCAATGTAGACATATATTTTGTGCATGATAATGAGTTCTAAATTAGTTGGACATTTTAAACATAGCTGGATAAATGTCTGAGTTGTGTTAGTGAATGTTTTATACTAGCCACAAATGGAATTTACCTGCTGCCAACTAGTGGAAAAAATTGACATAGCATTTAAATTAGCTTTTTTTAATTAATATTATTTCCATGGATGGTTACATGGTCTTCTAATATCCACACACCTTTTATTTCTCACTGACAGTCCTCTCTCCCAATCTCTAACACTACAACTATTTACAACCACTTTCACATTAAGCCCCGCTACACTTAAACCATGTAAATAAATGCTACTATTTTCTCATACAGCCTCGTAGCCCGCGGACATGAACCAATGACATTTGAAATAATTGTTGTTACGGGGGTAATCCTTGGAGAGCGCCCGAACTGTAGCGAAGATCGGAGTAAATTACTATGTCAGCCTCGTTTTATTTGGGATTGCCAGAGGCGCCACTTGGAGATAGCCATTAGGGAAGCCGGGGCAATAAAAAAAAAACGAGAAAAAAAACATTGTAGCTATTGTGGAAAAGTTAGCGCGTAATGTGGTAAGTTATCATGAAAGAGCTCCCGTGGAGATAACAGGGGGGGTGGATAAGAGGGCCCAATTATAGCTGTTTAAATCGGGGTTTATCACAGGGAGCGGGCTATAGAGGTTGGTGTATGCATTGTGAATGTATATTGAAGCATATGGAGACGCTGCGGTTAAAAGGTAAATGCACACTGGCTCCACATGGTATATCCTCTTAATTAGTGGCAATGGAAAAAATTCACTTTGTTCAGTAAGTTAGACAACAAAGCACATTGCATTGTACGGTCTGACAGCTTGAAGGCGTAGTCCGTTACTTTCCTAACACAGAGTAATGTAAAAATACAATTATTTAAAACTGACGACCTGACCCTGTTCCATGATATAAAGTAGGTGGTCTGTAGTCTGTAGAGGCCAGGGGAGGCAAAGTCAGGTAACATATCATAGTTTTTAAGTCAGACAGATTTTCTCTAGCTTGACAAATGTTACAGTGCAGGTAAAAGTCAAATTGACCCGAAGATGCTTAACGTGCTAGGGTATGCATGTGTGCTCAAATGTTTTTTTTTGTCACACAAAAGAAGCTGAAGCCAGTAAATTTCATGGCAAAAACATGTATATTTATCTCTTTGTAAAAACTCAAAACAGGTAAACCCAAAGGCAACACAAGGGTTAACATATGTCTGAATTCAACTGCAGACGGTGACACTAAACCCCAGTAAATGGAGAGGACTGTTGATGATTAGCTGATTATTAGATTATTTTAAATAAATGGATTTTTGTCATCTACAAAGAATGCATCTTTCGGCACAGAAGCCTAACAGTATTAGTTTGCAATCAGTAAATAAATAAAAAATCTATATGCATTGAGCGTAATTTTTTATTTTTACCCAATAACCCTAATCTACATGTATCTCAAAAATGTCAAGGTGTGAGGTTACATATTTTCACAAATATAAAATTAGACTAATTTAGCGTTTAACCCCAACTTTCTGTGGAGAAACCATGGGAAAATCCAGTGTAAAAATTATACTTATTTTTTTTTATTTTTTAGGTTATGTCTTTATAAACACAGTATCCAGTTTTCAGTATTGGGGATAAATCAGTATCCCGTTTTTGTGAAACCCAGAAAACTCTGATAGTATTCGGGTATTGTGGCATGTAAACACAGTATCGCCAGTATCCCTAGTACTGGTTTGGGGATATACAAGGTTTGGTTCTGTTTTAGAACCTTTTCTTGGTTTAGTCCTGGTTTATCTATCTATTAGATTGTGTTGTTTACTTTAGATTTGGCTTGGACTGGTTTTGATCTGTTTAGTCACCCCTACCTACCCAGGCCCCCAGCTGGCTGCACTGCCTGATGTTACGCCCCTGGTTGGAGCTAATGCCTTACTACATCCCTGAAAAGCGACATCCTTTTAATGCACTATAATTTACTAGTCTACACACAAACCCCCTTGATTGGTGCTTTGTTGGTGTCTTTGGAGGTTTCTCAAATATATTTGAAATTATTCAAGTCATTACTTCAACATATAACAGAACCTGTCAAAAAAAACAACAACATTTTTTTCATTAAATTCAGAGATGATTTATTATTATTTATATTTTATTCAAATCAAATTTCCCAATTGTTTTACATGTTAAAGTGTGCCCTGCACACTATAGGCTCTTGGCCACTAGGTTGGAATGGGACGGGTTGGGACCTTTTGTGGTGTTTACACTTTGATGAACCAATCCAAAGTGTTTCCAAAGCGCGTTCTCAAAAAGCGTTCCATAAAAGCGTTATCAAAAAGCGTTATCAAAAAGTGTTCCTAAATGCGTTCCTAAAAAGTGTTCCTAAAAAGTGTTCCTAAATGCGTTCCTAAAAAGAGTTCCTAAAAGTGTTCCTAAAAAGTGTCCCTAAATGCATTCCTAAAAAGTGTTCCTAAAAAGTGTTCCTAAATGCGTTCCAAAAAAGAAAAGCGTTCCTGATCCATTATCAAAAAAAAGTTCCTAAAAAGCGTTCCTAAATAGTATTCCTACAATGCGTTGATTAAATGCACAGATTGACAAAACAGGATACAGTCAGCTGTTTACCGCTAAATTCTTGTAGCTTTAACTTCAGCCTCACTGATGCTGCTGGTCTCCTGGACCTAGAGGATGTCTCGCCATTCCCAGGCGTCCCGTCCTGTTCCCCCTAGTGGCCCTTATATATCCATCCAGGAGTGGCCCACAGAAGAGCCTAATCTTCAGTTATTGTCATGTTTGTTGATGGGTTCAGTCTTTTGTCATAAATAGCTGCTCAGACAGACCCCCTCCCACCCCCCAAATGAGAATGACACCCCTGGGACCCCCTGAGTCTATCACACTTCACTAAAGCATAGACCAGACTGGGATCAATGTGACAGAAAGAATGACTGGGAGGGGAAAAAACACTTAAAATGTAAAAACGCAAATCAAATATTTTCAGAATGGTATTTATTTCATTTTATAATTTTATTTAATATCTAATTAATATTACTTTTTTATTATCTCTTATAATTCATCTCTCGTCCTGGCCTCTAAAGCAACATCATATCAGAGTTTGTTTTTGTGTGGAGTTATCACCCACACAAACTCTGATTTGATGTTGCTGTGCAGACTTAGGTAAAATATTAATGACAGATCCATAACGTTATGTCAAAGAACACGGTCTAATAGTCAATTTGAGTATTTTTGAATTTAAAAAAAAAATGTTTCAGGAAACATCCTGACAAAAGCATGAAAATGATTATGATCGCTCCTGTTTGTCTTTCTGTCTGTCTGTACGGGTTTGGATGACATTTTTAGGGACGGTTAGGAATTACATAAGGAACAATTGTTTCGATTTTGGGTTAACCATTGGGATCCAGGATTTTTGAAAAAAAAAATGGCATCTGTTAGCAACTTTCCAAAAATACAGTACCAGTGTTGGATGAGATTCAGTTGATTACATTTTGGGAGTGATCCATGGAAATGAGCTGCCTTGGCGGAGGTCTACGTGGTCTACAAGTGCTTTCTAGTTATATCACCCTCCATCCATACTTTTTTCATATTTCTATATTTAATTTAGATTGTTCAGCCTCCAAATCACAAGCATAATCCCAATTATTTTTTTTATTTTTTTACATTAATCTTCTATACTTACCCCTCACCTCTCTCCCTAACATGACAAGCCTTTTCCATCAGACGTTCATAAATCAGGATCCACACTTCATGAGCGGTCACTGCGGCTCCTCCCTGTCTTCAGTCTGATTACTAAACAATTGATATTTAGGTAATTGATAACGTCTATTTGACTAATGTTGTCAATTTGAGCCTAAATCCCATTTCACTGGCCATCTGGGCTCGCTGGATTGCTCCCTTGGGAACAGAGGTCTATAGATGGTAATTATTCTGAAGTCATTTACTTTAAGAGCTGTCGGTTCTGAGAAAATCTACATTCCAGAAAAAAACAGACGTGCATATTTGTAATTAGCTTTATTTTAAAACATTATTATTGAAGGTATAGTGCAAAGGTTTTCATTAATTTATATTTTTTGTTTCTTATAAAAATTGTAAAAAAAAAAAAGATTTATCTGAACCTGTTCTAGTAGGTAATCTGTCATAATTATTATTTTATTTTAGTCCCTCCCCTGACCTCTACAGCTACATCAAATCAGACTTTGTGGGATACCACTTTGACCAATAGTAGTCAAGTTTTACTTTAGTCCCTCCCCTGGCCTCTACAGACTACAGACATCCTACTTTACATTAGTGACGCACAGATATATCGGCCCAACATCGGTATCGGCCAATATTTACAATTTTAACATCGGTATTGGCCTGTACAGATGGAAGATGTTAAACTGTTGTTCTTAAAGGATCATTTCTAATATTTAGTTAAAAACAGCCAGAGTAAGAATAGACCATTGGAAATGTCTAAATTCAGGGTCACACAATTGGACAGTGGATTAATAAATACAATTAAAGCTGCTATTTATGTGTTGATTTCTTAGTTTCAAAAGACCTAGCCGACTAAAACATGTTTACAGAATATCGGTATCGGAATTGAAATATTGGAATCAAGAAATTTCATATTAGTGCATATCTACTTTAAATCATTGAACAGGGTCAGATAGTCAGTTTGAACCATTTATATTTATTATAGGAACCTTCCAGACTACACCACTTAAACCAAGACACAATCATTTTTCATCAACTTCACAAAATGCTGTCATTTTGTACAATATTAAATGATGATGTTTTGTTTTAAAAATAAATAAATAAATATGACAATATGTTTATCACAAGTCATTAGAATTTCCATTTTCTGACCTTTCAGAATTGCAAAAAAACTCACTTTTAAGAAAATAAATACATGTTGTTGATGTAGCCTATACACTGTATACAGTATATTAGCTTATAATAGGAAAAATCTGTAAAATAACAAATGCATTTAGTCTATCACTTTTGTTTTCAACATTTATTTCATACTCCATTTGTGTTAATGATGGTCTGGAGTATATATGCTTGCTGCTTTGGGCCTGATAATATAAATTGTCCCAACACTGCTACCAGCTGATTTTCACAATGTTGACTGATATGGATATCAGCCTAAATGGATGGATAACAATAACTGGCTGTGGTGCAAAAATGAATTCTTCATAAGAGTAACCAAACCCTGAAGCAAAATTAACCAATTTCATCACTGGTCAAAAATATGTCATGGTACATGTCTATGTCTATGTCACAGGCCCACAGACTCTGAAAGGCCTTTGTCTCATTTAGACACACACCTGTAGTGAATCTGGAGTTTGATTTGAGAACACGCCACATTAACCCCAAACCTTCACCAGCCCCTCTGTCTCTACAAGGCACTGCCCATTTGTGGAGCATTTTCCAAATGTTGGCCATGGGTTTACTATGGGTCTGACCCAGGTGTTTAGTCTCACCCAATTTATGCATTAATAACTCTATTTAAAAGCTGTTATTTCTATGATGATTCCGAAGTTTTCATTCCTTTATAGGTAAACATCTGAAACATAGCTTTCCTAAAAATGTTTTTTTTTTTATTAGAATCAACATTGGCCGCCACAATTGAAAAAAATAAATGCGTCAGTTTTTGAGACACCTAATGACGCTTAATTATTCATTCACCTCCACATTCACACACTGGTGGTGGTAAACTACATCTGAAGCCACAGCTGCCCTGGGTCGTTAACAAGCAGCAAGAGGGATTAGTGTTTTTACTCGAAGAGCAGGAGGAAAAAGGCTCTTCATTTCAGTTTTGAATCTGCCCCTGGGTCATCTCCAGTGTACAGTGAGTATTTCACTGAGCTGAACCTGTAGGTGGAAATGTTTTAAAGATTGTTGCCTGAACATGATGTAATTACTTATATACATATTTGCCTATAGAATCATAAACATGAGAGGAATATTACTTGTGTATGCACCTTCCACGCCATTTTGGCAGTCCTCCATCTGAGGTGCAATACCAACTATAGATTTTATGTCAAGCGCTGCACAATATATTTCAAATTTAATTGATTTTATTGGCTGCCGTTCTGTGCTCCGACGACCGCCAAACACACACACATAGGCAATGTGGGTTAAGTGTCCTGCCCAAGGACACAATGGCAGTATCTATAGTTTCGAACAGGATTCGGACTTTGGAGCTCTACGGTTATAGGACAACCACTGAACCACTGACGTCCCATATCTGTGAAGTCCTAAATCGATGCATCCCTCAAAGGCTAACCTTTACAGACTTTGGACTTGGACTTTCTTCAAACTATTTATTTTTTATTAAAACCTTTCCCCTTACACCTTATTATTTCTCCATCTAAAGTTTGGTTCCTGTAAAATTAAGAAATCATAGCTTCACAAATGCATCGTTTGAGTGGGTTTTTATGACAGTGATATATATTTCATTTATCATCTGAGCTCACTCTGACTCCATCATTTATCAACATTATTTATTCCAGGAAAAAAAAGAGGCAAATTTTGTAATTAGCAAATGACTGTAGAGATATGCGAGATATAGCAGCAGTGAAAGTGTCTAAATACAGAGTGTCTGATTATATTAGATTCATATTCATAACTTCAGGAAAAAGTCAGAGTTGTTCTTTTCATTTAGGAGTCTGCATGTTCTCCCCATGTTATTGTAGGTTTTCTCCCCATTCTCCCACAGTTTCAAGACATGCATAGAAGGCTCTAAATGGTCCCCATGGATTGAATATGAAAGACTAACTGGCCATTCATTGTCCAGGATTTATCCGCTTAAGGCCCATAGTTGCCGGAAAAGGCTCCAGTAAACTACAATCCCCAACAAAAAGAATTGAGTGAAACATTGATTAAGGTCTTAGTGTAAAGGTAAAGCTGCATTCGTTTTTCAAAACATATTGGGTTTTCACCATTTCTGGTCAATTCATTCAACATGTCAAATAGCAATGAGAAGTGAAACAAAAGAAAAGGATGGCAGAGTAGAAAGCACAATTTATGTCATAACTTTCTTTTTAAAAAGGCTCTCCACAAATTTTGGATGGGACAGTGAATTTTTCTTCCTGAAATTTGGTAGTAGTAATTATTACCGCCTTTTTAGCCAACATTTTGTGCACACAGCTTCTTAGTCTATACTTTTGAATCAGGCTTTTTAGCTGGAGTCCCCTGTAGTCGTCAGTGAAAGAGCACATTAATCTAATGCTTGAGCAGCTCCACATTTGTTTTAATGCAAAGTGAAGAAACACGCCACATCTCGAGAGAACGCGGGCCCGAGATCCACTAATGAAAACAGATGATTGTGTTAATGAGTTGTCCAAACATAACAAATGGATTGAATTAGTGCTTCACAACCAACTATTAAAATACTATAAAAGGAAAGGATTGGTTTTACATAGGAAATAACTTAGGTTGAAAATAAGGAAAAATATGAGGTCAATATTTGTGCAGGGGGGAAAAAAAGGCATTTTCCATTAAGTACTATTAGTAAAATCGATTTATTACAAACAAACAAACAACAACAAAAAAAAGTCTATAAGTTTGAAGTTTGATGCATCTCAGCCTCTGAAGCTAAACCCCTCCCACTGTCTCACACATAAAGCACACACTGCCTCATACACGTTCACAAACCAGGAAGTATGAGACTATCGAGCAGCAGTCTGGATTTGGCTTTCAATACATCGAACTTAAACATAAAAACAGAATAGAAAAAGTATTTGAATAAAACATCAGCAAAACTAGGCCTGTGCTGTCATCCCCGACAGCAAGGTGTATATCGGCGAAAATGGCCCCATACGTCTGCTACAACTGTTACCAACAGGCACCTTAATCACTTTTTTGATTTGTCTGGATGTTTGTGAAGAATGTTTTTGCCAAATTTAGAAAATTACTTAAAGCTGCATTCTTCTTTCAGTCTATGTGCAGTCTAGGGGTGCTATAGAGGTAACTGCCATCATATTAGTCAGATGTGTTCAGGGCTGGGGGGGTCATTAGGTATTTCAGGTTAGAGCCTAATCGGGCAAAGTATGTGCACGTTAGAGGCTGTCAAATATACCTGACCCCCCAAATTCAATTCAAAATGGCCAACTTCCTGTTTGTTATAGGGCGTTTGTTATTACTTAATTGTCAT
>JAVQKC010008801.1:0-10007 GCA_036025475.1 Philypnodon macrostomus
ACTACTACTACTACTACTACTACTACTACTACTACTACTACTACTACTACTACTACTACTACTACTACTACTACTACTACTACTACTACTACTACTACTACTACTACTACTCACCGTGACCTCCTTCGTGAGATGGGCCTGACCCAGCTCCCTCCTGATGCCCTCCCTGCTCCCGAGCATCCATATACAGGCTTCAATGGGCTGCTTCTCCAGTGGCCAGCAGCCGGTGTGGAGCTCATACCAAATTGTACTGAAGTACATTATACAGGGAGATGTGAAATGCTAAAATATCAGAGAATACACACAGTACACATTATTATTGTTTTTACCCAAAAGCGTAAACATCAGCCGCTTTTGAAAAAGGCAGCTGGTCTTCATCCTCCTCCGGACTCATCTTTCTCACGATTTCAGGAGCCAAGTAGAATATCCAGCCGTGAGGGATCCGCAGCACGTTCTTCCTCCTGCATTCACAATGATCAATCTAAATAACAGTCTATGGGCATTCATCATGTTACATTTACGACGGTGCCCACCTGGCCTCCTGGACCACCCCTGCCATCCCAAACAGGCCGAAGTCTGTGATCACCACTTTGTTTGTGTCATAGAAGACATTTTTAGATTTGAGGTCTTGATGGATGATGCCTTTAGCGTGAAGGTAACCCATCCCCTGGAAAACATTATAGAGTAAGAACAAAAACTATGAACACATGTCCAAAAATATTAGTGTATTAAAGAGTAACTAAACCCTGAAGCAAAATGAACCCCCTTCAGGTTAAACAGTGGTACTGCAGTTTCCTATTGGTCAGAGATATGTCCTGGTACATGTATATATCACAGGCCCTCAGGCTCTGATAGGCCCTGGTCTCATTCAGACACACACCTGTAGTGAATCAGGAGGTTCATTCACCTCAAACCTTCACCAGCCTCTGTCTCCTCCAGGCTCACACCACATTCACCCCAAACCTTCACCAGCCTCTGTCTCCACCAGGCTCACACCACATTCACCCCAAACCTTCACCAGCCTCTGTCTCCACCAGGCTCACACCACATTCACTCCAAACCTTCACCAGCCTCTGTCTCCACCAGGCTCACACCACATTCACCCCAGACCTTCACCAGCCTCTGTCTCCACCAGGCTCACGCCACATTCACGCCAGACCTTCACCAGCCTCTGTCTCCACCAGGCTCTGCCCATTTGTCAAATTTTGGCTGTGGGTTTACTATGGATCTGACCCAGGTGATTAGTTCCACTTTAGTTCCACTTTTCTCCCAACTCTGGAACAGTTTATATGATTCTAAAAGCGGATGATAGCATTGAAAAGTACACACAGTACAGTCTTTGAAATTCCATACCATTACATTCTACACTCTGTGGGATTCAGGCTGCAACAACCATCAGCCTGTTTCCCTACTGAGCACACGTTCATGCTCCTGAAGAGGCAGCATCAGTGAGTGTCATCTTGAGTGGTTTTAAAATGATCAGCCATCACCAGAACGAAAACACTGGCATTCTCTGCAATTGTTCAAAATGCCTAACACTCATTTCACACAGTTTTTTTTTACCTCTGCCAAGAAGGTAATGTTTTTGTGACTGGACGGATTGAGACGTTATTTTGAGGTAAGGTCAGGAATGACATAAAGACCAGTTGATTAAATTTAGAGAGTTATCGGTGGAAATGAGCTTTAATTTACACCTGAGTCTGCAATTCTGCACTCTACAGCATGGCAATATTACTAGATAATTTATTAACCTTTGCACTGGTTAAGAGTAAGCTCAGAGAATGGGTTATAAATAGTTATTTGCTTCTACTTTGTTAACAGCATTTCTTAACCGGGCACCATAGCTCTGCTATAAGGCGACCAACTTTAGATGTCACAGAGGTAATAAAACCTGAAACAAAATGGTCTGCAATTTGAAATCAGGCTTTTGGTCAATAGGACTGGGAACCTCACAATTCTATACGATACGAGATACATGACTCACGATACCGATAATACCACAATACGGTGATACTGCGATATATTGCTTATGATATATCACGGTTTCTAAAGGAATTAATACAGTATTTAAACTGTATTAGAATGAATGGATTTTTTTTAATTTTTATGAAATACAGTGAATTGAATAATTAGAACGGTGAATACTTCAACTGTATCTCACAAACAAGTCGATTTTATTTTTGTGAAATAAAGTAAATATTATAAATTCCGATATATCGATGCATCAGCCTGCAATATCAACACACCAACAACTATTTAATTAAAAAGAAAAAATCTCGATATATCAATATTTTGTCCCACCCCAAGTACAGCCTCAGAGTTAACCAGTTTTTCGCCTCAGACTGTTCCTCCAAGAGCTTTTTCTGCCGTGTTCCCATGACATTATAACATAACACAACATTATAATTGCTCTCTTTTTCATACGGAGCTGTCCCAAAACCTGCACTAGGCCCTGAGGTATATTTTCACAGTGAACATCTGTTGGAACTTTGGTGTGCAGTGAAAGCGGGCCAAATCCATTAGAACTGTCCTGTATCAGTCCAGCAAACACAAACGGTTCCTTATTGAATAGTTGACACTTCAGACGTGCTTAGAGGAAGAACGCTTTCTGACATTGGAAACTGTGTGCCTAGCTATAGACTTGAACCAAAGATATTTCAGTTTAGGGGTAAATGCTCTATTGATCGAGTCTCAAAACAGTAAATAATTGGCTAACAACCAAATTCTGTTCCCTTTCCTGACTCCATGCTGAGTGTTAGTCTTTTTTGGCATTATCTCACAAAGCTTCTGCAATGTCACAAGATTTATTTCTGTCTAATTTTTCACCAAGATCTTGTATCGATGAGGAGAGAGTCGAGCCACTGTGCAGAGCCTTCTCCAGCACATCCCAAAGATTCTCAATGGGGTTAAGGTCTGGACTGTGTGGCGGTCAATCCATGCTCCTGAACCACTCTTTCACAATTCAAACCCATTGAATCCTAGTATTATCTTGGAATATGATCAGAGAAGAACAAATCCATTGATAGAATGGCCTGGTCATTCAGTATCCTCAGGTAGTCAGCTGACCTCATTCTCTGGACACATCATGTTGCTGAAGCTATAGTTAAACCCAGGTGTATTTTCTTTCTCATACATAATCATATTGCCAACAGTAATGAACCATTTTGTGTGTTGAAAGCCTTTCTGAACTAATGGGCACATTCGGTACCCACTCACAAATCACCTTTTGGGCTTATATCAGCAGATTTTTCTCAACTGCTCAAAAATATCCACAATACAGGAGTGATGAGGTCATAAAAACATTAAAAAATGAGCTGCATCTTAACTTCCTTATTCACCGTGTAATCTAGAGGGCATCTCGATCGTCTTCTTCCCGTGATTGACTACGCATTTCCAACTGAATTCTCTTTGCTGGTGATCAATTCTCAGTTTAATAGACTTAACAGGTTTATAGATCGTGGTCCCGCTGGAGGGAAATGCAGTGTTTTCAAAAACCATTCTTGTGGAAACGCAACAAATTCATTTAAAAGAATATCCAGGTACACCGTCGCGTTCACCCAGCCCATAATAATACGGATTCATCTGTTACCGGCGCGGAGACAGTTCTGGTCACGCATAAAGCTGTTTCACTTTTGATGGGATTTCAATATGCAATTTAGCTCCAGCCGCTGAACAAATATGACTAGGAAATGATCAAAGCGGGAATGTGGTTTCTGTGTATTTTAACACTGACGAATAGAACAGTATTTTGTTGACAATTAATTAACATGGATTGGACAAATATGTACCGAGTAGGACTGGGAACCTCAGTGGGACCTCACGGTTCGTTAGGCGATACATGGCTCACGATATCGATAATGTCTCAATATGGCGATACTGTGATACTCGATATATTGCCTACGCTTTTTAAAGGAATTAATACAGCATTTAATCTGTATTACAATAAATTGCAAATATTTTACAGAAAATACAGAAAATGTAATAATTAGAACGACGAATACTTTAGTCACAACTTATTTATCTCACAAATAAGTCAGATTTTATTTTGGTGAACTATACAAAATATAAATTTCGATATATCAATATTTTGTGCCACCCCTAGTGCGGAGAATATCAAATATTCAAATAACATTCTCAGTGTGTAAGCTCTTAAGCAAACATTGACCAAAGGTGTGGATATGCTGTGACCAGACACACCTGGTTGCCACTGGATCACACATCAGAAAACCACATCTATTTGCGTTAATGGTAAGATGTATTTTACGATCCCTGGACACAAACTCCTTTCTTGCAGTTGACCCTTTCTGTTAATGCAAATGGAGCCAAGCATCAGAAGCAATTGAGCAGGTCTCTCTACATCTTCAGCCACAAAGAGATCTAGATCCGGGGCTGAATTTAGGTACTGTGCATGTTTAAAGTTGTTCAATACGCATGGATGCAAAACCCCACACCGCACCACACAAAGACAAAACAATACCAACCACCAGGATGTTTAAACAGTGATGAGAAATACACTTCCTGGCCAAGTTGCAGAATTTAAAAGACTCTAGCTTTGATCACGGCACACATTCAAGCTTCTGCAATGTCATTACATTTTTTACCAAGATCTTGTATTGATTTAGGAGAGTCGGACCACTACACAAAGCCTTGTCCAGAAAAGACCTTCAATGGGGTTAAGGTCTGGACTCTGTGGTGATGTCTCGGGCTCCCTGAATCACTCTTTCACAATTTGAGCCCGATGAATCCTGGCAATCTTGGAATATGCCTGTGCCTATACTGAAGAAAAAATCAATTGATGGAATTACCTGGTCAGTCAGGTAATCATCGACCTCATTTTTTGGACACATTATGTTGATGAACCTAGACCTGACCCACTGCAGGAGGCTCTGACGGAACATAATTTATGTTACAATGTCATAGTTCTAGTACACTCCTGGGAGTCGTTGACTTCATTTACACTGACCAGTGTGGCCATGCACGTATTACATAAGGTTTTCAGCAAATGGTGTGTCAAACTAATTTAACTGAATATGCAAAACTCAGGCCAGGTTGGATTTTGGGATTAAAATAAAATGCATTATTAAAAACTCATTTGAATACATAAAACTGCAGCCACAGATGGAAATCGTTACAGTGGTAAAAAAATAACATTCATTTGAGATTGATACATTTTATATAATATCCAACCCATCTCCTACACTAGACGTTATCATTTGGCTTGTATGTTGTCAGTGAAGCATACAAACAGAAAATCATGCAGTAGTTAAAAATTAGGGGTAGTTTTTATCGCAATATATAATATAAAATCTGCCATTTTGTTTCTTATTTTGAAAAAGTCGACTTATTTGTGAGATACTGTTGAATGCTGTTTGAATACTGTATTAATTCCTTCAAAAAACGTGATTTATCGTAGGTTATTATGTGCAATATATCGAGTATCGCCATATTGAGATATCACTTGTATCGTGAGTCATGTATCGTATCAAATTGTGAGGTACCCTGAGGTTCCCAGCCCAAATAAAAATGCAGAGTACAGAGAAATACATCAATGTTGTAAAACTATGACAAGTTCTGCATTGATGTAAAAATAGAGTGTTCAAATAAAAACTACTTTTACCATCAGCAGTAAAGCTTCTACCGCTCTACAGTAAATACAGGTGATGAAAGATGTCAAAAACAAAATGGTGCCAACTGTCGCAAAGAAATGTTGGTCTCATCAGTGACTACACTCAGATCTGTTTCCCATTCCTCAAACAAATATTTCTGGGCTGGACTATTAATAAAACAGTCTTTCACCACGATGCAAATGTAATATCTTTGATTTACCACAAAGTATGATCACTATGCTGAATATGTAAATACATTGATTTTTTAGTTCTAAAAATTGCTTACACTTTCAAGCTACCCAAAGTGCTTTCCAGTTAAGTTTATTGTTTATTCGCTCCACAGTCACACACTGATGGTGGTAAACTACTTTTGTAGCCACAGCTGGTGAATGGTCCTTACCGACACTTCTCGTGGAGCATGGATTGGCCTTTAGTCGTTTCAGCCCAACTCAAAGAGAACCTTTATTTTCTGTAGGAAAGTCCAAAATTTTCTCCATGGTCTCATCAGTCACAGTGATACTCGAGGCTAAAACGCACCCCATATTACACTACTCAATCTCCCCAGATGTTATATCATTCATTTACCACGGAGAAACCGAACCACAAACATAAAATTTGTCTCAAGCTTGTGGATAAAGAGCTTATGCCGTCAGATGTACACAGCTCAGTAATCATTTCTAATCACATGATATTATTGCGTTGTTATGAGTCAAAATCAAACCTGTGAATTGCAAAGAGTCACAAGAGGATTAGACACGAGAATCTAATCTTGCATTCAGCTGACCTGCTCACTGTAGTATCCTTTGTTCTGCTCCCTTATAATATAAACGGCTGTTGTCTAGAAATGCTTTTTTCTTTCAATCGAGTCTGACCCTTGCCTGCCCTGCTGCCCTTGGGACATACTTTCAAGTGAATTATTTCCCCAGAAGTAGATAAATCATTGAACAGAGGCTAATTTGTGACCGACATCCACTTATATTATGCAAAGCACGCATTTTGTGGGGCAGTGGATAAGAGTGGGTAGGACAACCAGGTCAGTCAGGTCTTATTTAGTTTGCCCTGGTGTCCAAATGTGGTACTCCTAGGGGTGGGCGATATAGTAAAGATATAATATCACCATTTTATTAGTAATAATGCATTGGTTTTATATAGTGCTTATATAGAGCGCTCACAACTCGAAAGACGCTTTACAATTACATTATTCATTCACTCCTCAGTATTAAGTGTCTTGCCCAGGGACACAACGACAGTACACGCTCAGGCGGGGATTTGAACCAGCGACCCTCGAGTTGCAGGGCAAGCACCTATCCACTGCCACGATCAAGTTTTGGATCAAGCATCAAGAGCTGAGATTCTGAGGACTACGGATGGAAAGTAGCTTCTAGGTAAATCTGGCATATTTACACGTCATGAAAATGTACAGCGTTCATTAATGTCCTCTTCAAATAAACACATAAATGAATAATAAATCTGTTGTTACCCTTCAGCCTAACGGAGATCATTTGTAGGGCTTACCACCATCTTAATGCAATCATTTTGACTGGACCTCTGGAAATGTAAAACTCTATAATCTTACAAACTCACAATAATCAACCTGTCAGGCTCCTGCTGCTCTGCTCGAACTCAGCCAATCATGTGGCAGTATTGGTGCGAATGGGCGGAGTTTAGCTTTTAGTACACCTTGTTATCAGGTATGCTTTTTTAACTGCAGATCCAAATATCATTCACACTTCGATATCAACATCTAATGAATCCAAGTGACAGTGTTAACGCTCCAGTTCCAGTGATATGAGCCGATAGAACACACTAATGTCGCAATGCAAAGAGTTACAGTGAAAGACTAACACTAACCACCAGTATAAAAATCAATTATATTTTATCCTTAAAATGAAATGTCTAAATTCAGGACTGCTGCTGCACATAACTGTGTAAAATGGGGACTGTTCGAGTTTTACAGTAGACCGTACTCTAAAAGCAGAGCTCATCTTCGCCATCGAACATGCTGATGTGACTCATGACAGAACCTCTGACTCAAGCATTTTTATCTTTCTTCCGTCACTGTGTCTAGAGGATACATGCAGAGCTGGATATAGCAATGCTGTTTTAGACGCTCAGGCTCAGCACAGAACCCTCACTGCCTCCACACAGTACAATATAAATGGCAGTTTAATCCAGTAAACACTCATTAATATAAATGAGGTGTTATGCACAACATTCAAATGCATTGGCAGTTTTTTCTGTAAGCTTTGCTGTATCAGCAGTACAATTAATGAACGTACACATTACCTACTCTGTGACATGGCACAATGCTAAAGCTTTCATTATTCATTCAGTACATAACATCTATAACTCAAGTGATTCTGCGCCAACAACTGCTACTTGTGGCTTATGCTTCCTGAAGTGCTCCTCTTTTGGTTTACAGGGTGCACATCCCCAAAAATAACAGGAACCCAATTACTCACTCCGTGCCAGAAGAGTGACAGAGCTCCAGAGTTATGTGTCATGAATGCTGAAAAAAGGCTTCATAAATCTGAGTCCAGTACAGCGTTATTCTGCAGCATGTGCAGTTTGTCAAAAAGTGAGAGGGGTCTGGCTGTACCCTCTACCACCAGGTACCTCCTCTGTAGCCTCTACCACCAGGTACCTCCTCTGTAGCCTCTACCACCAGGTACTTCCTCTGTACCCTCTACCACCAGGTACCTTCTCTGTAGCCTCCACCACCAGGTACTTCCTCTGTACCCTCTACCACCAGGTACCTCCTCTGTAAACCAGGGACCTGGACTGGACCAGGACTGGACCTGGACTGGACCAGAACTAAACCATGCAACATTATAAATCAGATTTATCACCAAATCCACGGGGCTGAAGGTGTGCACTGGGGTCCCACATTACCACGGTACGCCCCTGACCTTTACATCAACAACTTCAATGGGAGGGTTAGGGTTAGGGTGAGGGTTAGGGTTAGGGTTAGGGAAGCCGGAGAATGAGTTTTGAACGATCTTTTCCTGGCATCCAACGAACACTGACTGGACCCAGAGAGAATCTGAGTTGGGATACAGCAGGCCTACAATCTTTATATCGTGCAATTGTCTGCTGTGGTCAATTCTTTCTCCATTAACGGTCAGATACAACTACAGTGACCGAATTCCTCCGCGCAATAAAACAGTTTACAAGCTACCGCACTACTTTCTGACGTTCACGAGACGGTGTGAATCGACCATCCAAGCAAAAAGTTCCAAAACAGCAAATATTTGAGCAAAATCCACCATTCGTTTCTCCTTGTTACGGGCTGGGTAAGTACAATCTACCGTCCTTATAAAGATACATGTTAGTTACCTGGTGAAGATGTGTGAGCGGACGAGCCGTTTGGAGCACGAAGTGTGAAGGCTGCGGATGAAGTGCACCCACAAGTCCCGCCGTAACTTTCCCAACCAGGCGCAACGAAGCCATGTTCAGCCTTTCGCGGGGTTACTGTCGCGATAGGGGCATTACTTGACTGAAAATACGCCCGAGAGATGTGCTTCGGACCGCCGTGTTTCTGTCGCGATGAGAGAAGCGCAGAGAGAGGGCGGTTCAGCCGGAGCAGAGCCGCATACCACTTCCTCCCGAGTCCAGACCACAAACCAGCCTGCCTGCTTTTTCTCTCATTTTCTTCTCTCTATTGGTGTGTTACACAGACCAACCAGCAGGGACTCGGCTCACTGGGCTGGGGTGACGTGCCACACACACACACACACACACACATACACACACACACACACACACACACACACAAACACACGCACACACACACGAAGGTGATATGGTTAAGTAAAACGCAATCACACACATCATGGCTTTGCTCAGCAGTTCATCAAGCCAGAGCTAATGAGACCTAACCAAACAGATGCTGGTGTTAATTAGAATCAGAAAACCACTGACGAGACAAAAATGATTAAATAATGTAGTGTTTCCAGTATTTACAAAGACAGAAAACAAAAGTTAAAAAGCTTGTAGCCATGTCGTACCACCAGAGGGCGCGCTTCGTGGTCCACAGTCAATTACATGGACTTGTATTTGCTATAAATGTTAAATTATCTATTTTTGATACATTTAGGTTTCAATAATCTCAAATATCTAATAGAATGTGTTTTGTGGAGCTCCGTCTGATTAGGCGCCTGTCTCTTTAAGACAGGAACAAACCATGTGTGCCAGTTTTTGGGGTATTCCAAAAAACTCTTCTTATGAACAAAGCTTTGACATCCACACACACACTCCACACGTCTCCTCTGGGCCTCCACACACACACTCCACACGTCTCCTCCGGGCCTCCACACACACACTCCACACGTCTCCTCCGGGCCTCCACACACACACTCCACACGTCTCCTCCGGGCCTCCACACACACACTCCACACGTCT
>JAVQKC010008809.1:0-14512 GCA_036025475.1 Philypnodon macrostomus
GTCGTTCCCACGTGTTATAACACGTACGCTCGTGTTTGGATTGTCGTGCGCTCGTCATATTAAACTCGTGCGCTCGTATTAATAACTCGAGGCCTCGTATTATTTATTTATTTATTTATCCATGCCCTTTTATGTCCTCTCCCGGGCTCCGTACCTTTCCATATCTGCAGATTAGGTGAATGATTCTTTCAAGAGCAGTAAAAATAATAGACCTATAGGAACGCAAATAAAACACTTTATTAGCTGTTTCCTTGCCCATATTCAGTAAAAATAATGAATGATTAGGCTAACTTTGGCCTGTTCGATGCCAGTAAACTCTATATAGCCTGCATTATGTATTCAAACATATAGTCTTGATAAAAACTGTTCAAAATGTTGGTGAAGATTCTCATTCATCCAGGTGGCATCTGGACAAGGCTTTCTAAACAAAAACCTTCAGAGTCCAGAAATGAACTTCCAAATGCCCATTATTTATTTATGTATTTATTTGAGCGGGACAGTGCATGTTAATGAACACACAGGCTTATACAGCAGGAATGTAACCATACCAGATTATAGCAAATGCTAATTTCCATCCGTTGTCTAATGTATGTGTCATTTTGTGATTATTCCTTGTCTAATGCAACTCTCAGTGGTAAGAATTACCATGAACAAAAACAACACTTCACCAACCACCACAGGCCTACTGTATTTGGAATCACATTTTCAATATTTCTGTAAGGGAAGGAAAGAAGTGGCTTTATTACAGCCTGAACAATGGAACAGTCCAGTAATCCAAAGAAAATGTAGGCTTGAGGAAACGGGAAGGATGAACTCATCCGGTGTGCATGAGATGGCCAGTGCTGAGTGAAAGCTCTAACAAAAGCCCGGCCCTCGTGTCTGGGGTCAAAGGCTGCTGCATCAAACTGCTTTTCTCCAGTGTCTAAATGAGTCACACCAGGGACAGCCCCCGCCCGGACCCAACCCCATTTGTGAGGATTTGTGTGGGGCTGTGATTAGGTTCACCCCCGTGCCATGTGTTCACCAAGTGCCCCCTTCTCCTCGCACTCACCCCTCCCTCCCAGTACACACACACCAAATCTGTGCTTGGCCTCTGCTCCACTGAGATTAGCACATGAGCCATTGTTCTGATCATAAAGCATACATTCATTATGGACACAGGTTGCATTATTTTACCCAGTGAAGTATTCTGCAAGACTGAAGCTATACATTTGTCTTTGATTATTTAACAGGAGAAACATCATTTCTGAACTGTGCCAAAATAGAGGTCAATCAAAAAAGAGGTTCAATCATTCAATGTCCACTTTTAGATCTCATTTTAAAAGTTCAGTTCTTCTTAACTGGTTAAACTCATCACCTGGTTAAACTTAAATACTCTTCATAAAAATACTGCAATATTAGGGGCAAATTTTCACCAAATTCCACCCAAAGGTAACTTTTTGTGACTAGTATACATCAAAGTTCATAAAAATACATTATATCTAGCAAAAATAGCTAGCATGAATAAGCTTGTCTTGTCTGAAATACTTGACAGTAACTGACCCGATTTTGCCCTGAGGCATTGTTTGGGACATTTTTGTATTTTAATAGACACACTCAATCAAGTGGGGTCTGTTTGCCCAGAAGGAGGAAACGATGAATTTGAAGTACAAGGGATTATGTTGTGCTGGTTGAACAGATGTTAACAGTGGCCTCCGGAGAGCGCCCCCCTTGACTGACATACTGTCCCACACGAGCTGGCTCATTGTCAATGTGCATCCTGCCCCCCATTCCCCTTAATGCACCGATAAACTCAGCCCCCTCCATCAGCCTTGACCTTGATGGGCTGCTAATGTCATGCTCCTTTGTGGTCTGACCGATACGAGTGCTTCCATTCACCGAAAACTTTCAGCTTTTCATGAATAAACAAAAACAGCATCCACAATAAGTGAACATAGAGCGCCATCTCATTGTATCAGCGGATATAGAAGCAGGTCAGCCGTTGTGCCACCAGTCTGCGTTATTCTTCAGAGCTTTGGCCATTTCACTGTGAAGGCTTTAGTGTTTTCCAGGTCAAGATGAGGATTTAAGAGCATGCTGTGCCCAATTTGTCCTCATGAAGATGGTTTGGATATAGAAAATCATTATTGTTTATTTAGTTTTTTAGACAAACAGTGTGTGTTTAGTCACAGAAAGTCATCTTGAACAGGATATAGTATTTTTTCTTTGCTACAGACCGGTACAGGCATCAACATCAGATGAATCCATGTAACATTAATTTTATTATTATTATGATGGTTATTGGTCATGAGCTTTGGGTCATGACCGAAAGGACGAGATCTCGGATACAAGCGGCCGAAATGAGTTTTCTCCGACGGGTGGCTGGGCGCTCCCTTAGAGATAGAGTGAGGAGCTCGGTCACTCGGGAGGAGCTCGGAGTAGAGCCGCTGCTCCTCCACATCGAGAGGAGTCAGCTGAGGTGGCTCGGGCATCTGTTTCGGATGCCCCCTGGACGTCTCCCTCGGGAGGTGTTTCAGGCAGGTCCCACTGGAAGGAGGCCCCCGGGGAAGACCCAGGACACGCTGGAGGGACTATGTCTCTCAGTTGGCCTGGGAACACATCATTTCACGACCCCCAATTTGAGAACCCCTGCTTTAGATTATTATTTTTGGATTGAAAAATTTAGATGACCCAATTTAAGGCTTTGGCAATCCATGTTTTGGTCCCGGTCCTGTTTGAGAATCACTGTTTTATAAGAATCTCTTCTGATATGTGAATGACATGTATATATGTATGTAAAAGGACATACCCAGTTTGTTCATACAGCCGTGTAGCCTGGCCTCCAGCAGCAGCACTCTCTGCTGTAGCTCCTCATAGTCATAAGCTCCCACCTCGTCCTGGATAGAGGTCAGGGTGAAGGACAGGTTCAGAAGCTCTCCTCTCAGTGTGGACAAGGTCTGCAGGTCCACTCTGTACTGATCTACCACAGACAATAGAGGGCGCAGCTGAGACATCTGCCCCTTCAGCTCCTATCAGGCAAAGAAACACAATGGGAGGGCCTTATTCATGTTTCTTAGATATTGATGGGAATCTATTTCAATAATATCTTCAGTCAGTAATATCATCAAAGATCATGTGGTCCTCGGGAACTCAGAACATCCACTCTGAAAATCATTGTTCCGACGTCAATGTTCACGTGATTCATCTTGGAAAGACTGAACATTCAGATATTTTTTTTCTTGAGGCTTTTGGTTAACTTTGTAATTGGCTCAGCAAGCAGTTATTTTAGTTTAAAGGAAAGACTATAAACTTAAACACACCAGTGTCATCACAAGGGGCGCTTCTAGTGGTGACTGCAGACTAGCCAAATGTAGGGCCACATTTGCCCAGAGTTCATTCACAGTAAAAGGGCCACAGATCTGGAACCCCATACCTGCCCAACTAAAAACAGTCCCAGATCTGAAACTGTTTAACAACAAAGTCAAGCAATGGCTCAAATCCACTCAGTGATCATTAGAACAATATTTGCAAAGCTGTAGTGTTAATAATCTGTATCACATGTACTGTATGTTTTTAATGTTTGTGTCTTTGTCTGCAAATGAGCTATGAGCCAGATGACCTATGGATATGGCATTGGTTGCATTTAAAACTGTAACAATGCTTTCTGTTTTGCTTCACCACAGACCAAGGCCTTTCACCATAGACCTAGCCCCCGTGGATCGCGCTGCGGATTTGAAACTATGGGTCTTACTAACTCACCCTCATAACAAACATGAGTGAGCTGATTGATAACTTTACCTAAGAAAATGAGAAACATAGAGACCCCTTGTTTAATGTATATATAACGTTGCACTGTTTGCTAAAGCTTTGGTCTAAAGTAAGCTTCAGCCCGCACCAGCGCCTCACTATCAATTAAACCACCTCTTGAGCCACAGTAAAGAGCAAAAATGTCCACGGCATGTTTTACAAAGCGATCCACAAAATACAGCTACCAGAGCAAAACATTCGCCATCTCCACTACAGCATGTAGCAGTTAGCTCCGGTCAAGGAGCTAATCAAGCTAACATTAGCCGACAGGCTGCATGTATTTACATGTTTACTGAGGCAACCGCAGAGGATCAAACAGAGCTCATTATGCACATCACAACATGGGCTACAGATACAAAAATGTGAAATAAATATGTTATTTTTGCTGAAAATCCTGTATATAACTCCTAACATCACTCCATCACTCATGTGTTAGCATCTCTTCACTGGCTTTCAGTTGAATTTAGAGTCAAGTTTAAAATCCTTCTTCTAACTTACAAGGCCTTGAGTGGAAAGGACCCATCCTATCTCAAGGATGCTATCCTACCATATCATCCAAACCGCGTTCTTCACTCTCAAAATGCAGGTTTATTAGTTGCGCCAAGGATTTCTAAAAGTACTGTTGGAGGAAGAGCCTTTAGTTTCCAAGCTCCTGCTTTATGGAATTGTTTTCCAGCTCATGTCAGAGAGGCAGACACAGTCTCTACATTCAAAAACAGGGTGGATCTCAGAGTTATTTTTCAGGGATAGATGAGCTACGCTGCATTAGGAGCTAGATGCTGGTGGAAGTATGGTGCACAGAGCAATTTCCTTTGGCTCTGTTTATGTCTCTTCATTTCACATTGTTCATCTTTATTATTGTCTCTCTTTCTCTTCATTCTACACTGATCACTTTTTTATTTTCTCTCTGTCCCTTCACGTCTACGCCTTACACTTTTTACTATTGGCTCTCTTAATTTCTACACTTTTTACATTATTAAATTCTATATATCATAAGTTCATTGCAATTCACCTGTTGTCCTGTCCCACTCCCTCTTGGGGGAGTGGATATTGTTTCAGATGCCTGGCTTGCTAGATTGTTAGATGTCCCAGTGGATAGCTGTGCTCATGTCTCATCTGGATCCTCCCACCCCCAACCAACCCTGCTCCTCATTCATCTGGATGCCACCTTCTACTATAGCCTCATTCACTTAGATTTACCCCTAAACCTGCTGCATCCATACACACATATTAAGCATCTATCAGTCCTGGACACATCCATAGCCTGTCCATCCTTGGAGTGGATCCCTCTATCATGTGGTTCTCCCTAAGGTTTCTCTTTTTCCCATAAATGGGTTTTTAGGAGTTTTTCCTTGCTGCGATGGAGGTTCTAAGGACAGGGGATGTCCTGGAACAGTCCTTTTGTTTGTGTGCTTATTGATTGTCTATTAACTTTGTTACTGTTTGCAATGACCTTGTTTATTCTTTACATAATCTCTTTTTGTGAAGCCCTCTGAGGCAACTTTGTTGTGATATAGGGCTATACAGATCAAATTGAATTGAATTGAATTAACATACATAAATAAATGTAACATGTTGCTTTTACAGGCTAATGATGCTGATGACATCAACGGGGAAACCTTGTCTTCCGGAGTTTTTGAGTTTTTGTTCTGAGTTATGCGATCGTTCATGTGCATTTTTCAACTCAGAAAAACTTTTCCACATAAACGCATAAGTATTGAGCACTTTTTATTTCACCGGTCAACTATACCAATAGATTTTTCCGGTGTGTATTCACTTGGATGGGAGACATTATAATTACTTTACTTGGATGCTTGAGGAGTGCATTTTAAAACACTAGCTCATTATATCGGCGAAACAACGATATTATGGAATCACATCAGTTCATGTCCCCGGCCACGTCTGTTTCCGCAGATCCTAGCTGTGAACGCGATAACTCAAAAACAAATTCCCTGATCAGTTTCAACGTTTGCATACAGGTACATACCACATATTTATTGACAAAATCGCATGAATTTTGGCACAGTGATCCAGGCTATTGTATAGTTAATGTCCATAGGCAAATTACAGAGGTCAAATAAAGAATGCCTCCATGTTTATGACCCCTATGGGACCCTGGACACTTACTTTGGCAGAGAGCAATGAAACTTGGTACAGTGATTCTCCACAGTGTACCCAACATAAAATATTATTATGCAACAAACAGGAAGTCAGCCATTTTGAATTGAAGGTCAGGTATTTTTGACAGCCTCTAACTTGCACATACTTTGCCAGATTAGGCTCAAACCTAAAATACCTAATTACCCCCCGGCCCTGAACACATCTGACCAATATGATGGCAGTTACCTCTATAGTGCCCCCTATTGACTGAAAGAAGAATTTAGTTTTAGGGAATTTTACAAAATCTGGCAAAACCATTCTTCACAAACATCAAGACAAATCAAAAAAGTCAAATAGACCCTTCTCATGTTTGTCATGGTTTGGGGGCTCTTAATTGCTCGTTAACAATATAAAAACCCTTAGAAATCACACAATGTCTGATTAAGGTGCCTGTTGGTTCCAGGTGTGGCAGACGTATTGGGCTGGAACTACAGCACAGGCCAGTTTTTTTCTGTAGGTGGCCCTCAATGACGAAAGTTTGGACCTCCCTGGTCTGTTATTACATTAACATTCTCTGTCCCTTTTTCGTAGAGATAAACCATAGACCTATTACTACAAATCCACAGTAAACAAATCTACTGTCAATGTACAGTGCATCTTGTAAGTCTGAAATCCTGTCCAGGCTAATGCTGTCTCAAAGCTCTTAGAAATCCCATTTATTTTTCAGTGTCCTTCCACTGGAGATGTGTGTGCTGTGATTGTATTTCTGTGTGAGCCTGAGGGAGGCCCCGGGAGCAATGTGGGACCCATATATCCATCTGGCTCCGCACTAACTCACTATCCCTTGGGAGCATGGGGCTGAGGAGTGTGCTGTAGGCAGGATGGAGAGGAAATCAAATGTCTGTCCATTTGTGCACACACTATCACTGTGGCTACTTGAAGAAGATTCATATATATTTAAAAAATTTGAAAATGTGGTATATGTGTCTTTGAACTTTGTGGCAGCGTAATTACTATTATCTCAGCAATAAATGTATAGACTCATCTTTTGTTTGTAAACATTCTAAAACATTCTAGAAAGTGTGCTCAGGAAATGAAACGGACTGTAATGCAAATTTTCTATGGCGAAATTAGCACTAGTCACACTAGCCGCAAAGTACAAATAAATAAGAACAACATATCAGCTACATGCAAGTAATATCAGAGCTTGGTTGGAAAACATTAGAGTGTGTACCAAGACTTAGTTGCTTTAATTGATGTATTCACCATTCACCACAAATCGTACTTTAATAAGTTCACTTTAGAAAATGGAACTGACTGGCAGATCTTATTTTTGCTGGTGCTGTTAGTTAGCTTGTTTTTTGGGGGTTTTTTTTACGCCTTTCCAAGTACAGGATGCGTGCACAGAGTAGTTTGATGCCTCAAAGGTAGATCAGTATAGTTCAGTTCCTTTCAAAGTTTCTAAACAGAATGTTCTGAATCCCAGAATGGAAGCAAATCCATAATACATTTCCAATAAGGAAATTAGCGTTTGTCACAAAAATGCCAACCACTACATGTAGGGTAAAAATCTTTATTTACTACTACTATTTATTTCACTGCATGGTCCTTCATCCTTCACCACAAAATCTACTTTTGGTCAAGTTATACTTATTATTGCTTTAACTAGTATTACGATGATGGGCCTTGCCCATATCTCTGATCAGAGGGAGAGAGACCATTCGGCCAAACATCAAAAGAGTTTCACAGAGTTAATTTCAGGACAGCACAGCGTGACAAAAAAGTTACTGTATGTGGTCTTGAAAAGGATCCACAGTGTGACAGGTGTTACTGGTCAAAAGTCAGCGAACTAGAGTCTATTCAAGGAACCTAGGTGACAGGTTAAATTTGTCACAGGTTTAAACAATATAACATTAACAGAAACAGATTGTCATATTACAAATGAAACAAATTAGTAAAATAATAATTCAATCATATCAATTACTACAGTTCAGAGGCAAGAAATGTGTTCTTTTCTATTAATTGTATTGAGGGGGCAAATGAAAGACATACAGTAAGTATAGCATTATTACACTGACCAGTTTTTATTTTTTGTTGATTAATTGTTAACTTATCAGCAATATTTTGCTGTTAATTTTCTCCATGCACACAGGAATCCATATGTTTGTAGGATAAACTGCTCTGACAGGGTATTGTACCTGTAGTCTCGTGTTAGCTGCTACACATCTACATAACACCCCCTCTGTGCCACTTACCTCACATTGACCCCCCACTTAATCTTTTTATTCCTCACATCCCTTTCCTCCTACCAAAAGTTTCTGCTCTGCATGGCTGACCCCATATCTGCAGTTATTGATAAACACTCATAAATATTCAGATATTCCAGTCTTGCAGAGTGGAAGGCCTTCGAGGCACAACAAACAGCAAATAAACAACCCGTGTGAGAATGAGAGTGCCTCCTGGGGGTGGACACAGAACCCTCTGAAGTACATGTACTGTATGTGGAGAGTGTGGCACCTTCTGAAGTACATGTAGTGTATGTGGATAGTGTGAAGCACTCTGAAGTAAAGATATTGTATGTGGAGAGTGTGGGGCCCTCTGAAGTACATGTACTGTATGTGGAGAGTGTGGTCCCCTCTGAAGTATATATGTAGTGTATGTGCAAACTGTAGGGCCCTCTGAATTACATGTACTGTGTGTAAAGAGCGTGGTGCGATCTGAAGTCTGAAGTACATGTGCTGTATGTGGAGAGTGTGGTGCTGTCTGAAGTATGTATTGTAGGTCGAGAGTTTGGGGCCCTCTGAAGTACATGTACTGAAAAACGGCCCAATACGCCTGCCACAACTGGCACCAACAGGCACCTTAATCAGACATTGTGTGACATTTCTAAAGGTTTTTATATTGTTAACGAGCAAATAAGATACATTGTCTGAATGTTGGTGAAGAATTTTTAGTAAAATTCCCTAAAACTACATTTTTTTTCAGTCTATATGGTGGCGCTGTAGAGGTAACAGTAACTGGCATCATATTAGTCAGATGTGTTCAGGGCCAGGGGGTAATTAAATGTTTCGGGTTTGAGCCCGATCGGGCAAAGTATGTGCAAGTTAGAGGCTGTCAAAAATACCTGACTTCCCAATTTCAATCCAAAAATGGCCAAATTCCTGTTTGTTGTTGTTTGGCCATAATTATATTTTATGTTGGGTACACTGTGGAGAATCACTGTACCACGTTTCATTGCTCTCTGCCAATGTACATTAAATATACACTAGCCTGGATTACTGTACCAAAATTCATGTGATTTTGTTTATGTTCAGCAGGATTAAGGGCTCAATGAAAGTGCTTCAGGGCATTAATTTGTTTATTAATTAATTTTCATTAAGGATCTCTATCCAGTTCAGCATCTTCAAGATACGCAACTGTCCAGAAAAGTAAAAAAAGATTTGGCAAATACATCATAGAGGCCCCGCCCCCAAACCATGACAAACATGGGAAAGGTGTATTTGTAATTTTTATGTTTGTGAAGGATTTAGTAAATTTTCCTAAAACTACATTCTTATTTCAGTCTATAGGGGGCGCTATAGAGGTAACGGCCATCATATTGGTCAGATGGGTACACTGTGGAGAATTTCCCCAAGTTTCATTGCTCTATGTCAAAGTGTCCATAGGGTGTCAAATAGGGCTTTATTTGACCTCTGTAATTTGCCAATGTACATTAAATATACAGTTGCCTGGATCACTGTGCCAAAATTCATGCAATTCCGTTTATGTTCAGCAGGATTATTGGCTCAATAAAAGTGTCAAAAATCGATACAGTTCTGCATCTTTATGATATGTGCAAAAGTTGAAACTGATCTGAGTCGTTTTTGAGTTATCGCGTCCACACATACAATCTGTGAACACGGACAACCTGATTCCATAATATCAATGTTTCACCAATATAAAAATTTGAAGACAAAGGAATCATGGCGTGCAAAGGTGGACCCTATGTTTAGCTTATTCGCAGTAAGTTGTATTTTTGGCAGGAGTAGACCCACAACAAAACACAAAGCAATTTTTTGTGGCCTTACCTCTCAATAGGCCCAAATTGTCTTTTTACTGCATGTCGCTTAAGTCAAATGGGGGATACCTGCAGGTTCCTAGGTGAGAGAGTCCGGGGGTTCTCCACATACAGGAGCAGTCGTCCGTCCACTCCTCTCAGCAGAGCTTCTGAGTCCCTCACATACTGCAGGTCTCTGGAAGTCCTGAGGTCCACCACCTCCAAAGACTGGCTCACATTCTGCACCTAACACACACATAGTACATGCATTCAATCTGTGTTGGCTCAGATTAACATAGATGATTGGTTTAGCCTCACTATGCCAGCTGCTACATACACCTGCTGTTGTGTGAAAACTATTCCCGCCTGGGTCCACTGAAGACTAACACAAATGACACAAATGCAGCAACACCGAAAAAAGCAGGTGGCATCTACTTGTGCAATAGAGTTCATGTGTGTTGGCACATGTAGGGTATATGATCGATGTTACGTTAGCTTAATATTTAAGATGGTAACAGACAAAGAACCAAAATATATTATAATATATATTTTGTTAATTGTTATGAGTTTGGAGTTTTTTGTCTCATCAAAAAAGTGGCTGGCCACATCTTTATACAACCACATTGGAATTTCTTGTTTGGTCATTCAAAGGTTATAAATCAATGTGATAAGGAGTTCTCCATGGTTACTTAAAAACAGGTATCCTGATGAGTCTGTTGAGGTTAAGAGGTCAGTTATACTACACACAAAAGCTGTATAACTCTCAAAACCACTGTGTGGGTGACAGTAATTTGAGGTGAAACTGAAATTGATTGGTCCAAAAATAGCTTGAGGCATTGCCAAAAGCCTGACTTTTTAGATTTGTCATCTGTCAAATACTTTTATGGATATTTATTGTAATATACTCATCTATATTTTGTGGTCCTACATCCATTTACTTGAAATTACTTGAAAGTGTGTAGTAACTTCCCGGTGAGTGCATTTTGTTGTTGAACGTACACTGTATGGCTCTGTCTCTCAGTGATAATCTAAATATTACAATCACACATTTTTAGATTTAATTGTTTCTACTAAAAGTTGAGTGTAGCTATTTAATCGTTTGGTGCCGGGCCACCTACAGCTCCAATCCAATCAGTCAGTCAGTTAGCCTTAGCTTAGCAGTTAGCATATCTTAGCACAGTTTTAGGATGTTGTCTCCCTCTGTGCACACTGACAAGATACTGCCCACAGAATAGATACTGCACACAGACAAGGCACTGTAGACACATACAAGACACTGCACAGAGACAAGGCACTGCACACAGACAAGGCACTGCAGACACAGACAAGGCACAGCCCACACAAACAAGACAAACAAGACACTGCACACAGACAAGACACTGCACATAAACAAGGCACTGCACACAAACAAGACAAACATGATACTGCACACAGACAAGACAAATACAAGACAGGACACTGCACAAAGAATAGACACTGCACACAGACAAGGCACTGCATACACAGACAAGACACTGCACAAAGACAAGACACTGCACACAGACAAGATACTGCACACAGACAAGGCACTGCACACAGACAAGGCACTGCAGACACAGACAAAGCACTGCACACAAACAAGACAGACAGGACACTGCAGACACAGACAAGGTACTGCAGACAGAGAAGGCACTAGAGACACAGACAAAGCACTGCAAACAGACTAAGCACTGCAGACAGAGACAAGACCCTGCACACGGACAAGATACTGCACAGAGACAAGGCACAGCAAACAGAAAAGACAATGCATACAGACAAGGCACTGCACACAAACAAGGCACTACACACAGAATAGACACTGCACACAGACAAGGCACTGTAAACACAGACAAGACACTGTACACGGAAAAGGCACTGCAGACAGACAAAGCACTGCACAGAGACAAGGAACTGCACACAGACAAGGCACTGCACACAGACAAGGCACTGCACACAAACAAGACACTGCGATCAGACAAGACACTGCACATAGACAAGGCACTGTACACAGACAAGACAAACATGACACTGCACACAGACAAGACAAATACAAGACAGGACACTGCACAAAGAATAGACACTGGACACAGACAAGGCACTTTAGACACAGACAAGACACAGACAAAACACGACACTGCACACAGACAAGAAACTGCACACAGACAAGGCACTGCACACAGACAAGGCACTGCACATTTAAAAGGCAATGTTAACACAGAAGACACCGCACACAGACAAGATACTGCACACAGACAAGACACTGCACACAGACAAGATACTGCACACAGACAAGATACTGAACACAGACAAGACAAAGACAAGGCACTGCAGACACAGACAAGACACTGCACACAGACAAGACAGTTCACACCGACAAGACACACACAAGACAAAACACTTTACACAAACTATACACAGACAAGACACTGCAGACACAGACAAGGCACTGCCTACACAGATAAGACACTGCACACAGACAAGATACTGCACACAGAAAACACACTGCACACAGACAAGATATTGCACACAGATAAGGGACTGCACACAGACAAGGCATAGACAAGACACTGCACACAGACAAGGTACTGCAGAAACAGACAAGACACTGCACACAGATACAATTCTGCACACAAACAAGATACTGCACACAGACAAGGCACTGAAGACACAGACAAGACACTGCACACATACTAGACACTGCACACAAACAAGGCACTGCACATACACAAGGCACTGCAAACATAGACAAGACACTGCACACAGAAAAGGCACTGCAGACACAGACAAAGCACTGCACAGAGACAAGGCACTGCACACAGACAAGGCACTGCAGACACAGACAAGGCACTGCACACAAACAAGACAGACAGGACACTGCACACTGCAGACACAGTCAAGGCACTGCAGACAGAGAAGGCACTGCAGACACAGACAAGGCACATACAAGACAGGACACTGCACAAAAATAGACACTGCACACAGACAAGGCACTGCAGACACAGACAAGACACTGCACAAAGACAAGACATATACAAGACAGAATACTGGACAAAGACAAGGCACTACAGACACAGACAAGGGACTGCAGACACAAACAAAACACTGCACACAGACAAGATACTGCACACAGACAAGATACTGCACACAGAAAACACACTGCACACAGACAAGATACAGCACACAGACAACGGACTGCACACAGACAAGGGACTGCACACAGACAAGGCACTGTACACAGACAAGGCACTGCAGACACAGACAAGACACTGCACACAGACAAGGCACTGCACACAGACAAGGCACTGCAGACACAGACAAGACACTGCACACAGACAAGATACTGCACACAGTATACACTGCACACAGACAAGATACTGCACACATACTAGACACTGCACACAAACAAGTCACTGCACACACACAAGGCACTGCAGACATAGACAAGACACTGCACACAGACAAGACACTGCAAACAGCCAAGGCACTGCACACAGACAAGGCACTGCACATAGACAAGGCCCTTTACACAGACAAGACAAACATGACACTGCACATAGACAAGATACTGCATGCAGACATGACACTGCACACAGACAAGGCACTGCACACAAACAAGGCACTGCAGACACAGACAAAACACTGCACACAGACAAGATACTGCACACAGTATACACTGCACACAGACAAGTTACTGCACACATACTAGACACTCCACACAAACAAGGCACTGCACACACACAAGGCACTGCAGACATAGACAAGACACTGCACACAGAAAAGATACTGCATGCAGATATGACACTGCACACAGACAAGACACTGCAGACAGACAAGACACTGCACACAGACAAGGCACTGCACACAGACAAGGCACTGCAGACACAGACAAGACACTGTACACAAAGCACAGCAGACACAGACAAAGCACTGCAGACACAGACCGGACACTGCACACAGACAAGATACTGCATGCAGACATTACACTGCACACAGCCAAGACACTGCACATAGACAAGACAATGCACACAGACAAGGCACTGCACACAGACAAGGCACTGCAGACACAGACAAAACACTGCACACAGACAAGATACTGCACACATACTAGACACTGCACACAAACAAGTCACTGCAGACACACAAGGCACTGCAGACATAGACAAGACACTGTACACAGACAAGACACGAGGTACCATTGTTGGCTACTACAAATTATACTGTTAAAGTGGCCAAATTGTGGGATAGCTGCTATTTGTTGGGTTTTACACCTACCTGTCCCACATTATCTATAATGTTCATATTCAGGTAACCTGCATTTGTACCTACAGTGTGTAGCATATCAGGGGACCTCATACTTGTCTCCTTATCATATCTCTCCAAACCCCAACCTCCCCACGGTACGGGACCACGGACCGCTACAAGATCTTGCCCTGGAGACTAGGAGTCTGTCTCAACAGGACTCCCCTTTCATGTCAGGACAATAAAACCCTCACCTGAAGTCCCCAAAAGGACTTCAAACGACTGCAATCCACAACACACAGCACACAATTGGTACCCCCACAGGGACAGATA
>JAVQKC010008811.1:0-11464 GCA_036025475.1 Philypnodon macrostomus
TAGTTATCAGTGTATATACTGTTTATAGTTATCAGTGTATATACTGTTTATAGTTATCAGTGTATATACTGTTTATAGTTATCAGTGTATATACCGTTTATGTTGTATTCTGAATGATACTTCTCATACATATATATTTTATATTGAGTGTGGGCAGTGCAGATTGCAGATTGCACAAATCTCATGTAAATGACATGCGTGTCAAATGATCTTGTTTTTGAGTAAAATAAATAAACTGAAATAACGTTTACAGTCAGAGCCTTTTTTAGTAGATTATAGTATTTTGAAATGATATCAATCACAAAGACAAACACTATGTCTGAGCAGGACAGAAGGTTACGTGTTTAAACTCTGCTCCTCGTTCACGTGTTGTTTCTCAGTGGAGTCTGTGATTGATTTTTGGACTGGCTTTAACGAACGCTAATGAACCTGTCTTGGATTAGTGAGATTAGACAAACCCAGACGACCTCTGGTGAAACCTATTAAACCAGACTTGGCATGTGCCTAACTTCAGTCAGGACTGGGTTCCACATAACTATTACCTCTACTGTGATTTAAAGGCTGTAGGAATGAACTTTTACTGCCGTTAAAGGGCCCTATGCAACTGTTCACTGTTTTGGTCACATGTCTCCTTCACAGAGCGCCCCCTACAGGTTCAGAGTATTACACAAAGAATATAGACTTTATATATAGACTCTAGACGATCATAAATCTACTGTTCAACACAAATCACCAGATCTGCTCAGTTTGGAGCTCTCTCTGTAAACGCCTGTTCAAAAGACTTTTGTGGTTTTGGTGAGACCTGTGACTTGACCCGAGACTTCCAGAGACATTCATCCTATAGCAGGGGAGCTTCATTCACCCCACAACAACTCATCTAGGATCACACTGACTGAAGTTTTGTGACGTATAAAGTTGCATAGAGCCCCTTTAATGACAGAGTTTAACTGAACATCACCATAGTCTCAAATGAAATCTATGGGAGACGTATAACATTCAATTTCAGGCGTGATTTTCTCTTAGTTTAGTCCTGCTGAAATCTTCAAGTAATAATAATTAACTTAAATAAACTATTAAATAAAATATTACTGCTTAAAGATGATTTTTTTTCCCCTTGTATTTTAGCAAAGAATATTATATAGTTATGAGTCTGACATAACAGAACTCACCTGAGAAAAACTGAGACTCTGAGGTCCTCTGTGACCTGAGTTATAACGGTTTTTGTTTCAGAGCGAGTGACGGAACTGTTTAACCAATCACACGCTCCCACAGGACAGGAGCGCTCTGATTGGTCCATACAATCTATCAGGAATAATGTGAGGGAGCTGATGTTTTATTTCAAAATTCACAGCATTATCACAACAATGTTTAAGCTCTCTGTGTTGTTCTGATGCTTCCTGGGTTGTGTGAGACCATGATAGAGGGTGGCGAAGGAGTGGAGTTAGCAAAAGGCAGTGTGAAAGTGTGAGGGAGAATGAAACTCTTATCTCAACGTACATAGCTTTTCTCACTCGATTCCCACTCCCCCCCCCCCACAGGTGTGCAGCAGTGTCTTCAACATCTGGGAGGAGTTCAAGGACCACCTGGTGTCGCACACGGGGGACAAGCCCAACCACTGCACCGTCTGTGACGTCTGGTTCACCCATCCCAAAGAACTGAGGGAACACCTGAAGGACGTCCACGCCATCGAAGACCCCAAGACCACCGAAGAACTGCTGGTCACAGACACCGCACTGACCCTCGCCACGCAGAGCATAGAGGCTGGAGAAACAGTGGTTGTGGAAGAGGGCATACAGATGGATGTGATGGAGACGGCCACAGTGATGGTGGATGAAGAGGGTGTAGCAGAGATGTGCGAAGAGGATGTAGAGAGACTAAAGCAGGCCGGAGTGGAGATCCAGGTGGTCCAAGTGAGCGCGCCTCATGTGGAGGTGGAGGGGGAGGTGGTGACGGTGGAGGAGGAAGTTGTATGAGAGCTTCTGATCCAAAACATGTCTCAAGAGATACAGCAGTGGTTCTCAAACTTACACCAGGTCTACACCAGGTCTACAACAGGTCTACACCAGGTCTACAACAGGTCTAAACCAGGACTAAACCAGGTCTACACCAGGACTGAGGAGCTTGTACTGGGAAGCACTTTGGTGTTGAATAAATGAGGAACAAAACAAGGTGCAGTTCTATGTCAAACATAAATAAATTCTATGTACCGTTAATACACACACTTGAGATGAGTAACTGATGAAGTCATTCTGGTAGGGCCATTGCTCCTGTCTGCTTCACCAAACTGGGAGTGTGCTGAGAACTGTAGTAAACGACTGTGGTGGACATTCATGAATCAAGAGAAAAGGCCAGAAACGAGTCCCGCTGTCGGTTTGAGGTTCAGTCAGCGATGAAGATACTGGACAATATAATCAGCGTGATGGACTTTTCAGGGTTGTTCATTCACAGGCACAGAAATACGCTTTGTAAATAATTAATAAGTCATAACAACTGGTCCCATTGTTGAAGTCGAAAAATAAAATAAATTCCGTGAGGAGACCCCGGGGAAGACCTAGGATTATATCTCCCGGCTGGCCTGGGAACGCCTGGGAGAGCTGGAGGAAGTGTCTGGGGAGGGGGAAGTCTGGGCTTCTCTTCTGCCATCGCGACCCGGCCCCGGATAAGCGGAAGAAGGTGGATGGAGGGATGGAAGATTTTCATGAGCTGCATTGTAAAAACGAGTGCGGTTTGTTTGATGCAAAATGATAAAAGCAAAGTAAAAATAATAGAGTTTTTGATCATTGTATTTGAATTATAGGCCGTTACATTATGCTGTATAATAATAGCACATTCATATAAAGACTAATTCAAAGGTATAGTGAAATAATAGCGTTGATACCGCCAAATAAGGACTATTTTTATATATGTATCACCGACATGTAACGCCACAGTACATTCGATTTCAGTTCATTTTCCTATGCAGAGACGTCAGGGCCAGAGAGCACAGAAATACGCGTAATAGATTGGTTATACTGTACGTGTGCATTGATTTGACCTATCTTCAGCATCTATGTGTGTTACATCTATGCGCCGCTGTCGTGGAGGTTTCTGCGTCAGATAAAACTTTATTGTCCCAAACCGGAAGACACGGGCAGCGGCGACGTGTCACGAAAAGAGCCGAGCCAAAGAGGACGGGCCGCATAACTCACCAGAGCCGCAAGAATTCTTTATTAAAAGTCGTGTGGTTATTGGTAGTTTAAGGAGAGTTTGCACATCTGCGCCGTGAAGATGTTAACCAAGTTTGAAACGAAGTCGGCCCGTGTTAAAGGTAAAAACGATGCAGTTAGCTGGGATGCTAACGTAGGCTTAGCAATTTATTCCGGATGTTTTGTTTTTATATTATTACGAATATTATTTTGTGTGTTTACGGGGTATGTACAATTCCGAATCTTCTGTTGTATATGATCGTTTAATTGTCAATTGTTGAAAATTGTGTCGTAGCGCTATACAGCTAATGCAACACGCTAACCCTATAAGAACAACGTCTTGACTTGGAGCATACATGTATTTTCTTATCAGTGTTGGCATGAGACAAAAAATGTATCATGAATGTAATAGAGATTCTTCTAAAAAAACGCCCTAATAAAAAAATGTAAAAATCCAAATTTGTGTAATGGCGGTAGCTCCAAAAGTAAAGGAAACTCATAACTTGAATATAATAAATTAGATGTATCCCGCAGCAGTGTGGATTTTGTAAGTCAGAAGATGAATCCCTGGAGCGTTTGTTTTTTCATTCATTCAATATTCACAAAGTTTCTGGACAGACTTTAGGAACTGGGTTCACCTCAAACTCAATATGGACTCTGACACCATAAACTTACATATACTTTTAACAAAATACCACATTGATTGCAGTAAGTGGAGGATAATAAGCTTCATGAATGAATTTAAATCATATTATTCTTCATTAAGTATATTCAGAAAGTGGAAAACTGCTAGAATCATCTCACACACTCCTCTGTCATGTATTTATTTTATCATTTGCGCCCCCTAGTGGTTTATTTATCCTCTACGAGAGTTTGTATTTTGTTTATTGTTCTGTATTCTATGTTCTCTTCCGTGTCACGAACTAAACCTGGTATTTCACTTGTTTGTAGGCCTTAGTTTCCATCCCAAAAGGCCATGGGTTCTCGCGAGTTTGCACAACGGCGTGATCCAGCTCTGGGACTACCGTATGTGTACGCTGATCGACAAGTTCGACGAGCATGACGGTGAGACGGGCTCTTGAGTCTGAACAGATGAAGCTAAAATATACTGATGTCTGAATATTGTGATGCTTCCCAGGACCCGTCAGAGGGATTGACTTCCACAAACAGCAGCCTCTGTTTGTGTCTGGGGGCGATGACTATAAGATTAAGGTGAGTGTTTAGTGTCTCTGTGGCTCAAAAGAAGATTATTCCTGGTTGTTGATGGCTCTACTGTTTGGTGATTTTGTCCAGGTGTGGAACTACAAGCTGAGACGTTGCCTGTTCACGCTCCTCGGTCACTTGGACTACATCAGGACCACCTTCTTCCACCATGTGAGTTGTACAGCACTTTTAATACAGAATATACTTTGGGAATATACAAATAAACGCATAACATTACATCCGGACACTATCTTTTCATGTGTATTTCAGGAGTACCCCTGGATCCTGAGTGCTTCAGATGACCAGACCATCCGCATCTGGAACTGGCAATCTAGGACCTGTGTTTGGTGAGAAACATGTCAATCGAGCCATGACTTAACAATATATAATCTTTTACAACTAGACTTGGAACACGTGTGTGAACTTAAATCTTGCTAGTACACTGATCAAATGTAGGTCTTAAGTGATTTAAAGGATCATTTCTCTTTATTCTCTTTCATCCACAGTGTTTTGACGGGACACAACCATTACGTGATGTGTGCCCAGTTCCACCCCTCCGAGGACCTGGTGGTGTCTGCGAGCCTGGATCAGACCGTGCGAGTGTGGGATATCTCTGGTGAGAGACTGTGGACTGTGGAGTCAGGTTATGGGAGGGACCAGTGGTACAATCATTGTAGAGGACCAATCTCTGTGGGCTGTTCACAAAAATACCTCTTTTTGTAAAAATACATTTACTGTGGAGCATTTTCAAAGTGAAATATTCATCTGTAAGTGTCTGAGAAAAGAGGTGTTTCTGTGATTTGCATGATTTAATTTGTGTTTGGGGAAAATTCGAATGCGTTTGTCACTAACAACTTCACTGTCTGTTAATTCATTCAGTGTTGTATTGCTTGTGTCTTTTTTGAGTTTTCAGTCACATTTTATATCTAGAGCATGAATGCATCCCACTATCACCCTTTACATATTTTGACCTCATTATAATCGTATCACAAAATACTCACTACACGCCACCATCAGCAGAGATCTCACTTACCGTATTATCCGGACTATAAGTCGCCCCGGAGTACTGCACTTCAGTCGCACTTCACGCACAGCTGCGCAGACGTAAGAGAGAATAGAGTGAAGCAGATCTCAGAGGGTTAACTACATCAGATCTCAGAGGGTTAAATACATCAGATCTCAGAGGGTTAAATACATCAGATCTCAGAGGGTTAACTACATCAGATCTCAGAGGGTTAAACACATCAGATCTCAGAGGGTTAAACACATCAGATCTCTGAGACTCAGAGGTTAATGAGGCTTCAGTGAGCACTTCTCTGAAAGTCTGATCGTCTGCATTTATTTATTTATTTCACACAGGGGACAGTGCATATTAATAAACATTTCTGTCAATATGCCAGAGTTGGCCAGAAGGCTATTTTTCATCTGTAGCCCCTAATTAGAACACGGTGGTGTGAAAGTCAAGGCTCCCAAAGTCCGGGAACAGACCAACTATGACAAAAGTGGCACTTATCGTCCGGTAAATACGGTTCATACAAAAAATATGTTGGTGGCTTTAGTTCCTGGTTATTTAGTAACGTATTCACTCCAGGCATGTACGGGTTTTGTTATGATGCTTTTACTGATACTCTTGATGTTAAAAGCGTTCATAAAAGTCTGGTTTTCTGACAGAACTAACTGGGGAGTTCAGCTGCGTTTTACTAATGTACAAAGATACAAACTTACGTAGAGTTTGACCATACACTTACGTAGAGTTTGACCGTGCACTTACGTAGAGTTTGACCGTGCACTTACGTAGAGTTTGACCGTGCACTTACGTAGAGTTTGACCGTGCACTTACATAGAGTTTGACCATACACTTACGTAGAGTTTGACTGTGCACTTACGTAGAGTTTGACCGTGCACTTACATAGAGTTTGACCGTGCACTTACGTAGAGTTTGACCGTGCACTTACGTAGAGTTTGACCATACACTTACATAGAGTTTGACCATACACTTACATAGAGTTTGACCATACACTTACGTAGAGTTTGACCGTGCACTTACGTAGAGTTTGACCATGCACTTTTGCCTGTTTTAATCACCAACATTAACAGCTTTTTTAACCTTCTGCCTATCACTCTTAAATACACTTTCACCCAATGCCCCATCAGAGCACGCCTTTACAACCCCAGCCACCACTGCCCCGTCATCCATGCATTTCCTGTGTCCACCTTCCCCTCGCTCCCCCCAGAAACATCCACATCTGCACATAGGTTCCTAGTCTCTTTCAAACCCCCTATAATCTACCATTGAGCTCATGTTCACCACAAAAAATTAATGGAAGAAATACAAGCTCTGTCTTCCCAATCATTTGTGTCTGGAAGTGTAAATCTATGTGTGTTGGTGATTTTTAACATTAACCAATTCAACCCAATCAGATGCAATGATTATTTCCAGATTCATTTGAAAAGAGATGAGGACTTAGAGTTTGTGTTTTCGACCCGTGTGTGTTCAGGGGCCCAACTGTAGAAATGATGTAAAGGTGCAGTGTGTAGTTTTGGGATGTTTTGGAGACATCTGGTGGTGATACTTGGCGGAGCATGTGAACAGCTTTGGTAGATCTGTTGACCACAAACGTATCCAGTCTAAAGAGGTAAGATGGCGGCTTAAAATGGCAATTGGAAAGACTGGTATTATCATTGACTCTAAATATGCCATAGGTTTGACATTTCACACAAAAAAGCCAAGATTTGGTACATTTATTTTTTAGCTCTGGCTGTTGAAATTTCACCACTAGATGTCACCAAAACACCACACTGCATCTTTACACTATTGTATACATTATAAAAAGCTTAAATGGGTTTTGTCCATGTATCTTCCTGCCTTCCTGTTTATTGTGAATTGCGTGTAACGTGTATATGCGCCCCCCCCCCTGCACGCGCGGCTCTAATGTTGGTTCCAGGTTTGAGGAAGAAGAACCTCTCTCCTGGAGCCGTGGAGACTGAAGTGAGGGGGATTTCTGGAGTTGACCTGTTCGGAGCGTCTGACGCTGTCGTAAAACATGTGCTCGAGGTAACCCTTCAGTTTAGTACAATAGACTTATTATAGTATAGCTCTATATTTGAAAAGCATTTCTCGATATTTACAAGCAAACCAACCATACCTTAAACTCATTAGTATGGCAGTAGAATTTATATCTTCTGGGCAGGCTTGATTTTCACAGAAGTTGATGAGTAAATCTCTTGTTCAGGGTCATGACCGTGGAGTGAACTGGGCGGCATTTCACCCCAGTATGCCTCTGATTGTGTCCGGAGCCGACGACAGACAGGTCAAGATCTGGAGAATGAACGGTGAGTGACTCGAGACGCTCACGGTCCTGATGTTTTAACTAAACATACCCGTTTTCACCATCTTGTCTTCCCTCTCTGTAGAGTCTAAAGCCTGGGAGCTGGACACATGTCGCGGTCACTACAACAATGTGTCGTGCGCAGTATTCCACCCTCGTCAGGAGCTGATTCTGTCTAACTCTGAGGACAAGAGCATCCGAGTGTGGGACATGTCCAAAAGAACCGGGGTCCAGACGTTCAGACGAGACCACGACAGGTTCTGGGTACTGGGGGCGCATCCCAACCTCAACCTGTTCGCTGCTGGTAAGTGATCAGAGATTTGAAGATTTTGTACTATATTTTTGCTAGAGCTTTATCTAAAAATGTAAAGACTGTTAAAGGAAGTTTCTCTTGAGTGAACCAGGCAATTTGACTTGACTAGATCACAAGCAGTTTAAACTGTTCTCTGAAGTTCTCTGCAAATTTGGGCTTGTTTCAGTTCAGATTCTAGCATAAAACACACTTAGAGTTAATTTGGCAGTGATTGACATTGAGTTAATTTCTTCCCACAAGATTATTCAGTTTAACATATTTGTGTGAATCAAAATTGTGGTTCTGCTACATGTTTTTTGTAAAGAAATATCACATCACAATTTTCTAGACAAAATGTATTCCCTGTGGCCAATGACTCCATGTAATAAGTGTAATTCTCGTCCCGTCCTCCAGGTCACGACAGTGGCATGATCGTGTTCAAACTGGAGCGAGAGCGTCCGGCCTACGCGGTCTATGGAAACATGTTGTACTACGTCAAAGACCGCTTCCTCCGACAACTGGACTTCAACAGCAGCAAGGACACCGCCGTCATGCAGCTGAGGAGGTGGGTCTCAGCTCCTGGTTACCACGCCTGATACTCGGGCATTAAATGGAGACAATAATTGCATTTATTTTTATTTTTTTTCAGTGGGTCCAAGTTCCCAGTGTTCAGCATGTCCTACAACCCTGCTGAGAACGCCGTCCTGCTCTGCACTGTGAGCCGTACTTATTTGATAGATTTTATCTAGGGACGCACCGATATGGAATTTCTTGGCCGATACTGATATTTCAGTTACCAATTTGGCCGATACCGATATTTTGTAAACATGTTTCAGTGGACTATGTTTTTTTATTTATTATTATTTATCTCAAAAACACCCATAATAATAAAAAAGAACAAAAAGAATATTGCAAAAGTCAATCATTTCTTGTTTGAGAAGGAGTAGCAAGAAGCCCAAGGCTTATTTTGGTTCTACTCCTCATTTACAATATCGGATTAACACAGTCATAATGCAAAAACAAGAGTCAGAGAACTTAACTAAATATTCAAAACAGTAATAATAATTTTTTATACTTTTTCTTAAACTGGATAATATTACAGCATTACTATGTTTGGGCTATGTTTCTTGAAACGTAAGAAATCTACACGTGAATAACTGCTTTAAATGTGTTTATCAATCCATAAATCATATTTGTATTACATGTTGTCTCATCTAAGGTTAGCCCTCTTCAGTGATCTTTTCTTTCTCTGGCTGTTTCTGACCCTAAATGTTAGAAATTATCCTTAAGAACAACAAATTGACATCAGTCATCTGTTCTGGCCGATACCGATATTAGTCAAAATTGTAAATATCGGCCGATTGCATCGCTAATTTTCAACAATCGGCTTCATTTTTAATATAATGCTGTTTCTCTCCTCCAGAGGGCGACCAACCTTGAAAACAGCACTTACGACCTGTACTCCATTCCCAAAGAGAGTGACTCCCAAAACCCTGACGGTAATGAATCAACCATTTGGGTTTTGTGTCTTTTATAACTCTATGTGAAGTTCAATTTTGCATTATTTATTGCATTTTAATGAACATTTCAGCTCCTGAGGGAAAAAGATCCTCTGGTCTCACTGCAGTGTGGGTGGCCAGAAATAGGTTTGCTGTCCTGGATCGCATGCACTCAGTAAGTCCACATTTAAGGATGAATATCAGTCAACTCAGTGGCCAATTTGTTAGAGGTCCCATATACTTTTCTGTGAGCTCAAATACCACCACTCGTACAATGATTAGATAAGGAATTATTGGTCCAAAAATAGTGAAATTGACACAACAGCAAAGAAAAGCACAGAAATAGACAGTGTCCAGATGGCATCAAACAAGCGTCAGACCAGGAAGTAACCCCGGCCAGACAAATAAGAAATAAAGTAAGAAAAAACTCTTTGTGTCCCTGGGCAAGACACTTAACCCGCACTGCCTATGAATGAATTAATGAATGAATGAATTAATGAATGAATGAATGAATGAATGAATGAATGAATGTGGAGGTGGTTGGAGGGGCTGTATGCGCAGACTGGCAGCCACCCCCTCTGTCGGTGTGCCCCAGGGCAGCTGTGGCTACACAAGTAGTGTAATGTAAAGCGTCTTTGAGTCTTGAGAAAAGCGCTGTATAAAACTAATGCATTATGATTATTATTATTATAAATGTAGACTAAAATAGACTCGTCATATGTACAGTATACATCAGCATATCGTGTCTGCGTTCTGATTATATTTGAGTAAATCCACTTTCAAAAGTCTAGGCTTGATATTACATTAATATTTTTACACGGCCTATAGAAAGCTCAAACATGAACAACTCATTGTAAAGAATATCTAAATGACTAAACATTGCCAAAAAGATTGATAGAACCTTATACTTCTAAGGGGACGATGTGATTAGGTTCTTGGTCAAAATAATAAACTGGCCACTGAGTGAATTAAACGTGACCTTAGTAAATCTGACTCCGTGAATAGTATCGTTACTGACCTGTTTGTTTCTCTCTAGTTGTTGATTAAGAACCTGAAAAACGAGATCGTGAAGAAGGTCCAGGTGCCGTCGTGTGAGGAGATCTTTTACGCTGGGACTGGTTCTCTGCTGCTGAGAGACGCTGATGGAGTCACGCTCTTCGACGTTCAACAGAAACGATCCCTTGCCACCGTCAAGATCGCCAAGGTCAAATACGTGGTGTGGAGCGCAGACACCAGCCACGTTGCTCTGCTGGCCAAACACGGTGAGACCTTATTTTATATCATGAACAGAAAGAGACTCATTGAATGAGAAGGTGAGTCCAAACCTTTGGTCAGTACCTGCGCCCCCATCTCCATTAACATGACTGTTGATCATCTGTAGATGTTGTGTGTGGTTGGACAGATACAGGGGGTAATGGACCTGATCACTAATAAAAACGATCAGGTCCAACATTTGTGGATTTTTTTTTGGGGGGGGGGGTATTTTTTATAAAAATCCCAGAGTTAATACAGAATTCTGGCCCCTGCCCCCATCTGAGGGTATGACATCATCACATTCTAGAATGACTTGACGTGGGGTTTTTGTGACTCTTGTGTTTCTCTTATTGTCAGCCATCATGATCTGTAACCGTAAGCTGGAGAGTCTGTGTAACATCCACGAGAACATCCGAGTGAAGAGTGGAGCCTGGGACGAGAGCGGAGTCTTCATCTACACCACCTCCAACCACATCAAATATGCTTTAACTTCAGGGTATGTCACTTCATCTACACCACCTCCAACCGCAACAAATACGCTTTAACTTCAGGGTATGTTACTTCATCTACACCACCTCCAACCGCATCAAATGCACTTTAACTTCAGGGTATGTTACTTCATCTACACCACCTCCAACCGCATCAAATACACTTTAACTTCAGGGTATGTTACTTCATCTACACCACCTCCAACCGCATCAA
>JAVQKC010008813.1:0-21931 GCA_036025475.1 Philypnodon macrostomus
ATCCATAGTCCCAGACATAAAATATAACATTAATTTGACAGTATGTTACATTTGCAGACATAGTACACTTATTAGACAATATGTTGCAGTTGCATACATAATAGCATTCATTAGACAAATATGTTACAGTTGCAGACATAATAGACAAATAAATAAATATACAATAATGATATGGTTTTACCATTGGTTGTAGGTTGCACACATTTTTCTGTCTCTTCAAGCTAATCCCACACAGACTGAATGATGTTAAGATCAGGTTTGTAGAGCTAAACCACACTGGTAAAAATCAGATCCAGACAGTGACCCAGCAAAAGAAGTTGATGAATTTGGGATGGTTTTGAGCATTGTCTACTAAACATTTGCAGACTCATACACATAGAGTGCACAACCATTTACCTAGTAGCTCATACAAATTTGACTATATTATGACAGTCTGACTTCTGTGTTTACGGCAAACTCCAGCTGATAACATATTCTGACCTCTTTTTAATTGAAATCAATAATTGCAAAGAAGAAAAGTAGAATAAGTGAAAGTGCTGAAAACGTAAAAAAATGACACCCAAAATGTATTTATAAGATATAGATTTTCCCCTGTGTTTTGTCTCCCCTCTCTCCGCTTGTGCTTTCTTAGGTGCGGCTATTCTATTGATTGTGGTGTGCCATAGTAATACAACTAATTTCTCAACTTCAGGCGGCTTAGATAGTGGTGGGGCATGTGAAGGTGGAGGTCAAATGATTCAGTGGAGATGGGACAAGAAAAGCTAAACTGCCTTGATTATCTAGTGTTCATTGCTTGCGTTGTTTCTGCCTCTTATTCCATTGCTAGCAACAGTCCGCTATTAATAAAAGCTACGCACCTGCCCATCATTCGCACTCATTCTCACATCTACTGAAAAGTTAGATCTAAATGTCATTGTGTAGAGGTTCTGTGTGCGCGCGTGCGTGTATAGAGGGCCGTGCTCTGGCCCTTTCTTGGCCTCATATTGGCCTATTTCTGTGATTGCTTTGAGTCTGTCCACCTTTTGATCCAATAAATGAACAGCTGTAAATACCTGGTCTGAGATTACGTGGTGACTGGCTCCCTCCAAAATGACATTTTCTGTGCAATCAAATGCATTTCATGACTGTGTGCTTGCGTCTGTCTGGCCCCTGTGCTCCTCTAACAGGCCACGGAGATGAAAGACGACCGGACGCTTTCGGACGCCTCTGTGCGGACCACCTTCACTATCCTCCTCATCGACGAGAACGACAACGCCCCCAATTTCAACAGTTCGGAGTACAGGGTCACCATCACGGAGCTGGCTCAGGTTGGGTTCGCACTGCCTCTGTTCGTCCAGGCAGAGGACAAAGATGAGGTGGGTGTTTCATACAGTAATATGGTTGGATCTGGGAACACATGATTAAAGGAGAGAGAGTAGACTTGGAAAAACTAAAAGTCAGTTTGTATGTGCTCTGCCAGATGACCACCACAGAATAAAATGTACTTTTTACAGATTAGTTCAAATTTTGTCCCTCAAGGGGGTACGAAAAGTCACATGCCAGTGTCTTTGAACTGGTCCCATGCCCACAGAAATAAAGAGTTTTGTCAAGAAGGGCATAAACTTACACTAAGGCAGTGAAATAGAAAAAGCCAAATGGGAAAGAGAGAGAGATCTACTCAAGTACATACAGTATTGACATCTGTGAAACTAACTAACTGTACAACTAAATTAAATCAACTGAGCTTTGAATTGAACACCTGTCGTGTCACATTTAGGCAACTTTCATCTTTACAAGAAAATAATTGTTGATGTTGGTTGCCTTCAATTGTGTGGTGGACAAAGCATGAAAAAAGGACCATTGGAATCGTAATAATCATGCAGCATATGTATATTTTATTGAATGCTCAAAAAATCCAAACAAAATGCTGTCCCCAGGGAATCACATCTACAACATGCACATTAGTGGAGCAGAAAAGAAAGCCTAATCTACCTTCTACAGGGTCTGGCTTTTATACAGTCTCCAGACCCCGCCTTAACTCTTTCTCTTTTTTACAATCCTGCTGTTTTCTGTCGTTCACGGAGTCCGAGTGTTGTCTTTGATTAGTGATGCAGTACCTTTTTTAAAAAACACATGTCAGACTTTCAAAGTACCATTAACCTGAGGCCCCTCTACGATTATGCACCTGGCCACTCCTGCCCCCCACCTTGACGCCAAGATTACCATGGTTACGGTCTTTAAACTTTATGTTGAAAATACCCATCGCTAGCTGTTATATCGTTATATTGTCATTTCAAGATTTAAACACTCATAAAAAACAGCCCTACACACTGTAAACAGTGACCCGTGAAAGGTTGTGTTTAAGTTGAAATGGCAGTACTTATTGAAAATTTGATCCTCGAACAACATCTGTCTGTGTATGACCCACTGTGAATAGTGTGTGCTAGCCTTGTCAATGTGTACTACAGCACTTTAGCGCTTTAGTATGTCGGCCACTTCCCATTAGCCGTGTCTACCCCATACCGAGGTGACACACACACAAACACACACACGCACACTCCCAGACACCATCAAACACTCCATGCTCTGCACCTCTTACACAGACACACACTCTCACACACTCGCATATTGGACTCAACTACAATTTAATTTGCTCTGGAAGAGATGGGATAGAGCATCAAATTATACCTAACGAGGAAAATCAATCACCTAGGGCGCAGATAAGCCGAAAGCTAGTCAACTCTGATTGATTCAGGCACAGCTGCCGCCAGGGTGGAATTTGACAGATAACTGCGAGTCAAGTGCATAGAGAAAAGGTAGGGAGAGCTGAAGCGGTGGAGAGCAGAGTTCCACAGAAAAATGGGAACGTATCCTGCTTCGGAGCAAAAGCACAAGTGTGAGTAATTGGTGGAGCTGAAAGAGTGGAGCAGACAGAAGCCGGACCGATAACAGCAGCACTTAGTACAGTCTGAGGTGGCCTGGTGTTTTGAGTTTGGGAGGGATGGGCCTGGAACACAGAACGTACTTTTTCAGACATTGCTAATTTGTCTCTATGGTCATGATTAGTCAAGGTCAAGTTTTGGTCCGTTTATGTATTTGGTCAGTTTAGATCAAATATTCCAATTATTCATAACTATTGACTCATTAATAGTTTTTAATTTATTGGGGAAGTACTATGATAATACAAGTACCTATATTAGTACATTCATTTGTACTACAGTACAAACACAAATGTCATGTATCACAGCTACACATTTTAACAAGAAAAGAAATTGACTGACATGTCTCTATATAATCATACGTGAAAGAACAAACTGAGCCTCGAATAGAATATTATATTTGAACCGCCAATGTCCATAGACTGTACAGTCCCATTACATTACATCAGTTTTCTGTAGCCATAGGAATACATGCATTTGTTTCAAAATATGTAATGTGCGTGTCAGAGCTGATATACACAATCATTCTACTCTCGTGCCCTAATCCCATTTTTCCGAGTGTACGGGATTATAGGCAGACATTTCATTTCTTACAATCTGACACAAGTGGTTGTTACCTCTCTCGCTCTGTTGTCACTTCTTTCATATTTGCTTCTGCCTGGCGAGCATCTATAAAACTTTTTGCCGGAGGAACTCGTCACTAAACTTTGTGGCAGTCGCGTCTTGACAGGGTGCATTTATTGGGGGCTTCTAAAGGCAGAGGCAAATGGACGGGCAATTACGTTTATGGGCAGTTTGAGGTGACATCCCTGCATATTGGATGGTCTTTTAAATAGGAGTCATCAGCCACAATGGTTCTTCCAGAGATGAAAACAAAAACAAGGGGCTATTTCAACCGCCAGCATAATGCCAATCGTCCAGCGTGTCCGTCTTCCCCGGGTCTGCTACCGTTCCTACATGATTGCCCAGCCTAAAGCTTTACATTTTAACTATACGAAGGCTCTGCTTACGGGAATTGGAGACAGCTGTGTTGTCAGGTTAACTAACCAGGCTTGGACCATTTTGATAACGTATATGTCGTTTTTTGGCTGTCGAAAGTGCTAACTGGATTCAAGAGCATTAGGTTAGTCTTTTGCGGCTCTCCAAGTGACATTTTTCCTGGACTAAAATGAGCCGAAATGAGAACAAACCCAGGTCTACACCAGGTCTAAACGAGTTCTAAAGTGGGACTAAATCAGGAATGAGACCAGATTTAAAGATGGTGTAATGTCATCTAAATCAAGGCTTTATTTGTGATCTTTTTATTTACTATATGGGACACATTTGGAGCAAGTCTCATTAGAAGCATAAATCCAGCTAAGTAGAGTTGTTTTCTCCACAATTTTGAAAGTTTGTATTGCACTGAAGTAAATCAAGCTGTTAGCAATTCATACCCAGTTCTATACAATGGTGAATTTGTCAATAGTGCTAGTGTCAGTCAGCTATACAAATGTACAGACCCACCCTAAATATAATAGTGACATAACGTGAAATGCCTTACCACACATTCAAGTGAAGGAATCCTGGAGTTACATGTGTATTGAGATGATAGTCACGGTTGTCATCAAGGATCACATCATCCCCTCTTCTCGTAAACTAGAAACAAAACACATTTCCTCTTTTCTTTAGTGGCTTATTGGCTAATCCTTCAAGTCCAAGACACGATATACAAGTCTGATGGCTGTAAGAGGAATTACTAACAAATGCGTATCTTTATTTAGTGGAGTAGATTTTAACAGAGCTTATTTAATGGACATTTTTTATTACATTTTTTACTGATATTTATAACATAATTTTATTTACATTAACCTGTATTCTAGTCTGTTTAGTTTGTCAAGAGAGCTGTCAACTCTCTTCATTTCAAAACTGTGTATGACCCAGGTTTAAATCAGGAGTAAATCAGGATTGATCAACACATCCAATTCAAGCTCCATCATTACCACTATAGATAGCCTACTGGATGTACCACCAGTGGCTCTTTATGATTGCGAATTCTGTCCAGCCAAACCAGTAATATGCAATCTACAGTCTATCCGTAATACCAAGCATTTTGTGTTTCGGCTATTTCAAATGCATTGGGAGTTTGTTAGAGTATGTATGAAAAGGTCAAAGATCACAGTACAACATACGTGTTGATAATGTTATGATAAGACTTGCTCCTTTTTAAAAGCACACACATCTTTATTAAAGCACATGTGCAGGTGAACAGCACAGACGGAGACAGTGGTGCAAGAAGATACTCAGATATGAAAAACACATTTTACACAAGACAGATAAGAAATGAATAGAGCAGTTTTGGAGCCTCAAACTGCAGCAAACAGTATCTAATACTACATGCTGCAGGCTTTATGTCTGGTTATCATTATACATATTTTAACTTATGGTATATTAAATCTATAGTTACCCACTGAATGTATTAAATGTGTAATGTGCATCCATGCCACAGACCCACACACAAAAAAAATATTTTCCTCATAATGGCCTTTCATAATAAATCTAAAAATATATCATTTTAAAATATTTTGCAACATGAAAAAATGCCCTATTTCACAATTGTAACATATCCTGAATAAAATAAAACAGCTTATAAATGTACTGGATCCAGGCAGTGATATGTATTATCATCATTTGTCTAATATTCATAATATTCAGTATACCAGATCTTTTTTGACACAGTGACTATATCAAAGCTGGCCCTTCTTTCAAGTCCTGTTTTTTAATGTCTTTTTTCCTAAAGTCTGTCTCTTATCTCTTCTTCGGCAGGGGGTGAACAGCATGTTCCAGGTGTTTCTGACAGGAAACAATTCAGAGTATTTCACCATCTCGCCCACAGCGGTGCAGGGGCGTGCTGACATACGGATGAGAGTGGCCAAACCGCTGGACTACGAGACCATACGCAGCTACAGCTTCTCTGTGAGTTCTTCTGAGTTTGCCTACAGTACAATTGTGAACTACAGATGGTATGTAATCAAAAATAAGGGAGTTACTTTTGGATACCAATTAAGGATAATTAAGCCATGAATATACATGAAATAAATCAGATCCAAACAAGTGCTAAACAAGATCTATATTTCCTTAAAAATGGTAAACTTTTAAACCAGCTCTAAAGTACAAGGTCAAACAAGGTCTAAACCAGGACTAAATTATCTCTAAAGCAGGACTGTACCAGGACTTGACTCAAAACTAAACCAGACCCAGACTTATACCAGGAATAAACCAAATCTAAAGCAGAACTAAACCAGATGTGTAAACCAGGAAATGCATGCATAGACCGTGGTGAAGTCTACGTGCAGTCACCTCTGGCCAAGACTGATTTGTTACCTTGTCTCTTTCAAAAACTTAACATAGCCTCATTATGTTTTTTTCTTGTGGGTTGTTTGTATTTGTTTTGGACAGACGGCTGAGTTGGACTGAGGCTATATCACTTGCTCGAACCACAGATGTGTTTGAACAGTGAAATTGGTGTTTTTGTCACCTCAATTTACCTCTGGGCCATTTACTGTCATGCACTGTTTACTAACCAAGAACGAAGGACTATAATTTTCATGGCATATAGTTTTTGATAATTATAGGCTAGACAGGAAATAGCTTTTAATTGACCTAAACTTGCATATACTACTACATTTGAATGTTTACTGTTTATTCTTGGCTTTTTTTTCAGCTGTTTGCCAATGAGTCATTATCGGACCATGTGGGTTTTGCCCGAGTCTTTATTGATCTGATCAACGAGAATGATAACAGGCCCATCTTCAGTAACCCTCTGTACAACATCAGCCTACCTGAAAACACACCTGTGGGCACCTCGTTGGTCCGGATACTAGTGAGTACAGCCACAGGGTATAGTGTGCTGTGAAGATGTCTAAATGAAGCTAAAGTAAGCTTGTTCCTTTAATTACTGGCTTAATGAAATTATATTTTTTTCAGTTAAGTAGACTTTTACCAGACTGTTTAATGGGTGTTTAGAATATGGTTAGTAAAATATATATTTGATATGTACTAAAGCCAAGTCTCACCACTTAAAGTCTACTTCATTACTTCTGCCTGTCTGTCAGTGTCCATAATTTCACTCTTTCATTGAAAATAGATAGCCACATCGTTTCAAAGTCATTTCATACTGTAACATTGTGTCTGACCAAGAGACATATTCAGAGATTCTAAAGGTCTTGACTCTTGAGGTTAAAAAAGCTCAGAGTCATTCTCTGTATAGTGTCTGTATAGTGTCTGTATGGTGAGATTGCTCCAGGTGAATTGTTCTTGAAACTGCTCCTATTTGTTGTGCATCAGAGCTCACTGTCTCTGTGTCCTGAGAAGAAGAGGAGTACTTTAACCTGATTGAGGGGAAATGGCTTTGGCCCTGTCTTTGCATTATTATTCATTACTGGTCTTTGCTGTGGCCGACCACCCACAGTTCAGTGGATATAAGAGCAAAAGCACAGTGTCAAAATCAATAGTGTTTATAGACTGGGTGTTCATGAAATGGAGATTGCAGGGCACTGGAAATTCTTCATAAGTCTGCTGCTGTATCCTGATGGCTGAGTGAATGGGCTCGTAATAGTATGAAATGTGCCACTGTCTGGACTGGAGATTGTATGCAACACAATTCCCATGACTTTCTGTGGCTTTTCTGTGGTATGTACAGTTATGCATACCATTTGGAAATACATATTAATTATCCTAACACATTGCTGTCTGGGAATAGTAGATTTACATGCATCCTGAAATGTGATGGCTAAACGAGTTGCTGTGGGGTGAATGAAGCTTGTGTTTCGTGTGTGGGGGAAAAAAAACAGTCTCTGTCCCTGGAAGTCTCGTACCGCATCACAAATGGCTTTCAACTGCAAAACTGATGTAGACATACCTGGGTTTTGCTACTGAACTTGTAAGTACCCATATGATAAAGTGTAGATCTGTGTATTACCGTGCTTTTGACTGTATCTAGGGGAAGCTGCATATAGGGAAAAAATGCAATACATCCAAAAACAGAAAAGTTATTTGTAATATTTACTGCTTTAAGTTTAGTTTTATATAATATTGGCCATTTCCTTTGGGCCTTTAATATGGCCTGTGGTTTTATGTTAAAACCTTTCAGTTTGACCAAAGAAGGGTTTTATGAACCCGGACACCTCTGACCTGTATGATCCCATTTGATATAAAGACAGATTAAACATGTGCTTCCCAAACTCTCTGAGGCTAAATATAAGTATAAAAACGCTTTCAAGGTCATCATACACCACACAAGGTTATAGGACATGGAAGACTATCTCAGTGATCTCTAAAAACTATCATCTATGTGTGTAATGTGTTTGTTCATGTTTATTTACTCTTGTGGTTCTGTCATCATTTTATTCATTAGTAATTTAGACATTACAATCTAATAAGCCTAATTATACTTACAGGGCACACAAGTAAATGTAGTTTAATTGTATAGTTATTTAACTATAGAGTAGTCCTCCCAAGATGAGATAAGATTATTTAGTGTGTCATCTACTGTATTGCCAGAGTGCACTAGACATTCATCAAATACACAATAAAGATAACTATAGAACTCATGTTTTTTGTACAACAGATCTAAGAAACAAAGAAATTAAGTATCCCAAAAAAATTATGTGTTTAATGTAAATTTCAAGGCATGGTTAACCGTTTTCACTAGTGGAGGCTGTTTGGGAGAATGACACATAGGGCAGGCTTGGATGGGGCTAGGCATAGGCCATGCAATCCAGGACATTGCCTTTTGAAACCAGTTCTGTCTGAAAGTTCTTTTTTAGTATTTATCCATGCATATTCTTAATTCCAAAAATAAAAAAATATATAACCATTTCCATGAGAAGCAGGTATTAATGAATGTATTGAAAAATGTATGTATTTATTTCTTATAACTGATATAAAACAGTGTGGTAAATGCTAACAAATACTAATGCAAACAGTCAATCTAAGCACTAAGACAGCCTTCCAGAAGTGTAGATAATACTATACTGTGGTAAGTAAAAGATCACAGTACAGTATATCAGATCTCCACTGTAATGCACAAATACCCACAGAGAGCCTGATAGTAAGGTAACCCAGGCCAAAGAGACACACAAGCATATAAAAAGCAAATCAATGCAACAGTCGAAAACCATTAGCAATCTAATGGTAAAACGGAGAAAGTGTAAAGAAACAATGTCCAAGGGCATAAAATAACTAAGAAATGAAACGAAAGGCAAATTCAGTGTGAGCAAACGAGATCAAACCGGAGTGATGTCGGCGATACGAGCAGCTGCCGGTGTGGAAGTCTCGGGGGGTACGAGGCAGAGTCGAACCAAGACAAAAGAGTAAATCACAATAAATATTTATAATGATAAGTAATGCTGCAGACCATAAATATTAAACAGCTACAGCCTATGTGTGTATGCTAGCAAGTGTCCACTGGGAAGCACTGAGTAATGCATTGACTAACATTGTACATAAGCTGTGATCAGATGAGCTATGAATATTAACCAAATCCGAGCATTGCGGCTACATTATCCGATTGTTTGTTTGCACTGGGAACACAACACACATGCATAATTTCAATTAGCATTAGGTATAATGTATTACATAAACATCTTAGCTAGCTTCATTCGTGGCTTTATTGATAAACTGCACTCACTTTTTTACTGCACTGAACCACGCTCTATGAGATCATTATTTCACACTGACATACAATTTATTAGTGGCCGTGTAGTTAGCTGTAATAGCAGGGAATAAAACTTAATTTGATGATCTGCTCTATACTATAAACAGGAGGTCCAGATTGCCTTACAAGGTTAATTTACCTTTTGTATGCCCTTTAGTTCCTGATGATTTTAGATTAGGGGAATTTATCACAGAGATTATTTTCAGATCAAGCTGTGACATGTCCTTGGATACAGTCAAGCCAAACTGACATTATATACAAAACTCTGAAACTGATGTAATGCAGCTAGTCAAGTTATAATAGCTATTGTTAAAGATATATACAGTAAGGGTAGGTCAGCAGAGAGACTGGAGGCTCCATCCTGACAATCTCACCAAGTGGAGACCGCAGTTATTATTTAAAATACAGTGGGCTTTTTCTCAGCTTCATATCATGGCTTGTGATTTCATTATAAATGCATGTGTCACTGTATATTTACTGTACAGGCTTCTGAACATCTTGAAACATTTAGGAGTAAATAAACACCTTCCCGTTTAATGACTATAACATAATTTGGTCGCCATCTGTTCAATGACTCGGAGGATTACTAGGCAGCTCTCAACCTAATCTGGTAATAAGGAAAGGCCCGCGTTGTTTAGACAAGCAGGCAATTTTGAAGTGGATTGTAATAAAACACACATCTGACACATTTCAAATTCAAACATTTAAACAAATGAAGCCCTTGTCAAACATATTACAATTTACTTAATCATAATGAGAAATGTTTCTATTGGCCTCATGCAATCACAATTCATTTTCAACATACAGTAACTGGCTTTTGAGGACCATACAGGTATTTCACAACAATGATTTTTTTAACCTAATGTTGAATCACAGGGGTAGGTGGAAAAGCGCTCAGTGCAATCAATGGTTAGTGTTACATTTCTGTATAATTGCCGCTATTATCTCTAGACAATATTTAATCTTTGCAGGCTTTAGTTAAACATACTTCGCTGTGTGTTTCTGGACTTTGTGCAGTTGCTGTATATTTCAAGACACAATGATAAATGCCTTTAGCAGAAGGTTATAAATCACCAGTTGGAGGATGTTTCGGTGTTTAGACAGGCTTTTATGGGGTAATAGTCACAAAAGTAATTATAATTCATTATTTTAATAAAGAGGCTGAGGGCCAGCTCTGTCCTCATGGTGGTATAGCACAGTCTCTTGTGTATGATGCTAGGATTATCATATTTTGGACATTGTGGATACAGAGTGAATGGGTCAGTATTGTACCTCATAGAGACAGGTAACAGTGTTAGGAAAAGAGCATGTTCATTACCTTCAACGTTACCTGCTCATTATATCGGCGAAACAACGATATTATGGAATCACGTCAGTGTTTGATCCTAGCTGTGAACGCGATAACTCAAAAACGAATTGCCGGATCAGTTTCAACATTTGCACACAGGTACATACCATAAAGACTTGGACTGAATTTGGGAGGTCAGGTATATTTCACAGCCTCTAACGTGCACATACTTTGCCTGATTAGGCTCAAACCTGAAATACCTAATGATCCCCCCGGCCCTGAACACATCTGACTGATATGATGGCAGTTACCTCTATAGCGCCCCCTATAGACTGAAAGAAGAATGTAGTTTTAGGGAAATTTACAAAATTTGGCAAAAACATTCTTCACAAACATCCAGACAAATCAAAAAAGTCGAATAGACCCTTCCCATGTTTGTCATGGTTTGGGGGTGGGGCCTCTTCATTGCTCGTTAATATAGAGAGAGAGTTAGATGGATGGATGGATGGAGAGATAGAGAGATAGAGGGATAGATAGAGAGATGGATAGATAGAGGGATAGATCGAGAGATCGATCGAGATCTAGATAGATAGAGAGATCTATCTCTCTATCTATCGATCTATCTATTGAGAGATATCAATAGAAAAACCCTTAGAAATCACACAATGTCTGATTAAGGTGCCAGTTGTATGGGGTCATTTCGCCGATATACACCTTGCTGTTGGGGACGACAGCACAGGCCTAGTTTCAAAGAGTAATAATCCTTTTCTTCATTCCACAGCCGACAGCAGTTCAGCAGATCCCAATCCCCATCTATGCTCCTCTTCAAGGTCAGCCTCAGCACCAACACACACACCAGGCTCAGCTGGGTCTCAACACAGGCCCTCCAGTCTCACAACCGCAGGATCTGTTCAGTTCATCACTGCAGCCTTACAGGTACTGTGCATGCCTCTTCTGCTCATATATACACTTCTATATACACAATAATCACATTATGTTATAATATTGCCTAACTGTATTGTAATTTTATGACTCCACAGATCTCAACAGGCTTTCATGCAGAGTAGCCTTTCACAGCCCTCCATGATGCTGTCAGGGCCATCTCTTCACAGTTATGCAGGGGTTCAGGCTCCTGACCTGGGCAAGCCTCAGTCCAATATGGCTTATCAGCAGCCCTCCTCCACTCAGCACATTCCCATCCTGTTTGAGCCACAGCTCAACCAGCCGTCTGGCATGGGGGGCTCCCAGCTAATTGACACTCACCTGCTACAAGTAAGATATATGCTCTAACTTTAATTTATTGTGTCAAATGTCTCCCCTGCCTCTTGTATAGAACAATATTTATTTACACACCTTTCTCCCATTAGGCCCGACAGGGGATGAATCAGCATTCAAACATGTATTCAGGGCAAGTTCAGCAACATGGACAAAGTAGCTACTACAGTAACACTCAGTCACCCAGCTCAGCCATGCAGCAGGTATGAGGTCTCTCTATTTGAGACTGTACACGGGTAACAGGTATAACGTTGTCCTAATTGATTTGACTCTTGAACACAGGTGACAGTTCCTCAGTTGTCTTTACCAAACTTTGGCTCTGGTGGTGGTCAACCTCTGTTGGCACTGCCCCCCACTCCGCCTCAGGCCCAGCCCCCCAGTATGAGCCGACAGCCCTCTGTCTCGCAGCAGTACAGAAACATCATGGGCAACCACAGCATGATGCAACCTCCCACAAGCAAGGTTAGTATGCCCAAAAGTTACATTTATCTGTGCTGAATGTGATTGATGTGCAGCTATAATAATAGTTTACTGTTGACACATGTGCAGATGGACATGGATCTCAAACTGTTTGGCAGTGCAATGGATGTGAAGCCAGGTACCCCTCCCATTAGTGCCAGGAGTACTACACCCACCTCCAGCCCTTACAGGTACAGGCATCAGAAAAGGTTTCATTTTGAAAATTGCTGTGCTTTAAGACTGGATTAGAACATTGTATATGATTTTTTTTTCTTGTGTAATGCAGGGCCAGCTCCACGTCTCCTAGTAGCCAGTCCAGTAAGATAAACAGCATGCTCTATCAAAAGCAATTTCAGCCGAACTCCGCCGCCATGAGAATGACCCAACACTTCCAACAGTTTAACCCACAGGTTAGACTTACATCTGAGGATGGGATGTTTCTCACAAGACTGTCTCAAGCTGGGTTTTTTTCATTATTTGCTGCTTGTATTTTCAGATTATGTCCCAGCCCAATATTGTGTCTCCACTTGTGCGGCCACCTCACGCTAACTCGTTCACTGGAGGTGTCCAGCGCTCGGCGATGGGTCCTCCAATGTCACCCAATGTTGGTGGTGGTCTCATGCCTCACCCTCGCCCTCAGCATCCACAGCACAGCCAGCACCCACCAAGAGGACCCACTGGGCCCCCACTCGCCCCCAGAGGCACACAGGCAGCACTAAAGATTGAGCAGGATCTAAAGGTGAGGTCTTTTATAGTCTCAACACTTTTTCATTCAAGTCACTAGTAAAGATTATTTAAACTATTTCTAATTCTATGTCAGATGAAATACCATGGCAAATTGAGATTTTTGCCATACAGATTTTGTGTTTGTGATTTATTTTGAAAATTTAGTGACGTATTGTACAGCCCTACTGTGGATGATGAACTCTACTATAGTCTGTCTCATGTGATTAAATAATTATAGATTATATTTTTTTTTATACAGGCAAAGCAGAGGGCTGAGGTGCTCCAGTCTACTCACAAGTTCTTCTCAGAGCAGCAGCAGCAGCAACAACAGCTACAACAACAACAACAACAACAGCTACAACAACAGCTACAACAACAACAGCAGCTACAACAACAACAGCAGCTACAACAACAACAACAGCTACAACAGCTCAAGGCTCCTCAAGTGAGCAAACCTGTCCGGCTAGACCAGGGAGGGAAGCCTACGGTCGACACCATCGCACCCAATCATCAGATGGTGAATGAGCGCCCCGATATTGACAAACCTCCCATCACCACAACAAAACCCATACGGACTGGCCCCATCAAACCACAGGCCATTAAACCTGAAGAGAGCAAGTAAAGAGCACAGCCTCTTCAGATGACTAATGAATGGGGGAACGACGGGAAGAGAGGCAGGCCCCACATGCTCCATCACCACCTCATATCAGCTCTGGACTGTAGTGCAGACCGGGCGCGGTGACGGACAGAAGGCACTGAGCTGTACATTTCTAACCCTCTTCCTCGTCTTTCTGTCCCAGTGTTGTCCCCCTGTTGGAGGGACATTTGAGTTGGATTCTTCCATCTTATTTAAATGCTGAAAAAAAAAACAGCTACAAGAGTTGTTTAATAGCAGTCTACTGTGAGGGTAGATCAGAGGAGTGTTGGAGATGGTTCATTTGAGTTTTGCTGCTGAGTTTGCCATTTTATATCTCTTGATTTGGGTTCCTTTAATCCTCCCTCCCATCACACACACACACACACACACACACAAGGATCATGGATATTATAGCAGAACCCTGAAGAAAAGAATGCATCCCTTTTTTGTTTTTTTGTAGTTGAATGTTAATAAGGAGATGTCATTTAGTTGCCCCATTAGCACATGCACATTGACCAACTCTCAACGGTTTCATCCTTGATTAGTCAATAGAAGTATTAAAAAAAAAGCCTAAATTTAATTTCGGGTTTGTTGTTTTTACCTGAATGGAAATGTGAAGTTGCAGTAGCTGATTGAGTCTGATTTCTGATAGGTCTGCCTGTGAGCCTTGGCTCCTGCCTTCTTTTCTCCTTGACTGAGAGTTCCTCGTGTTGGGAGTGTGTTTATCAGATGAACAGGGGAAAACCTGTAGCTGTTTTCTCTGGGATATTTAGCCAAAGGTTAAAGCGGAGATGATGTCTCAGCCGTTAAGTGCTGTTGCTATGGAAGTTTAAAGACTAAATGGAGTTATGAAAAGGAACTGTTCTATGTCGAGGCCTACTGTCCCACACTTTCACTGCTTTCACCATTTTGCTGCCACTGATACACATTTAACTGTACAGCACCAGATCTGCTGCTATTGACTGATTTCAGTGCCCTTAGCTAGAGTTTAGCAGAATAGGGCTATTTAGAAGACTAGAAACTCAGATGATTGTTGAAACGGTTAAAAAAAGAAGTGAATAAAATAAGAATCAGACAGAATGAGGACAAAGATTAAATAAGAAGCCTCAATTTTTGAAGTGTTTGAGCTAAGGACACTTACGTTTTTTTGTCTTTACTGAGAAGAGCAATCAGTGCTGTTTGGTCTCTGCCTCACCTCCGCTGGCTGTCCCGACCACAAGCTCTCATGTCAGGGTGGTGGTTCCTAAGACATGTACAGTAGTATGCACCCTGAAGAGAGGATGGATGAGGGAGGGAGGGGGAGACTTGTTTTTCTTTGTTGTACAGGGGTTTCATCGCTGTATTAAAATATGTACGGTCTTATTTACATTCTCTTGGTTTGGTTACAGAAACTAATAAAAAAATAATATACGATCAGAGTTTTGTTGGTGTTTATTTGAAGCCATACAGCACATGCTACATGTGAACACTAGGTGGTACTATACATAACATTATACACAGTTTGATGTACTGTAATATCATGACCGTAGTTTGAAGACTGGTATCAAGGTAGTTGTATTTTGTGTTAAACTGATAAAGACTGCATGCTGTTTGGAGATCACTGTTGAACCATTGGCCGTAGTACCATACATTTTAGTGAAAATATTTCATTAAATATCAGGCATATCACAAACAAATGAAATAACTCGATACACTGAATCTAGAGGCAGTACAAAAATATTCATCTAAAATATATTTGTGGACCATGCCACTTTAGAACGTTCCAACTTAAGAATTATATCACCACTTATTTCATTGTGGATACTGGCAGCAAAGGCATCTACTGCTATAGAGGTGGGCGATATGGTATCAGAATTTCCTCAGGCAAAGAACACACTTTTATTTTTGGTCTTCCACAGCTTTTACTGCTGTCAGTGCTTTTGATAAACCTTTTTAACTACCGTATTCTCCGCACTATAAGGCGCACTTAAAAGCCTTTAATTTTCTCAAAAACCAACAGTGTGCCTTATAATCCGGAGCGCCTTATATATGGATTAATTCTGGTTGAGTTTTCTGACCCCCCCCAAGCGATTTTGTGTCTTTTGTGTCTTTGGTACGACTTCGGTAAACTACAAAGCTCCGGGAGTCAGGAGCGTCGCGGAGTAATACATACCGGTACTATGCTTCACCGTAATATTAGTAGTGTTTTATTATTAGTGTTTATAGATGACCCCAAAATGGCCATATCATTTTTAATGTTTGAACAATGTTGAGAGTTATTGTGAACGCGTTTAATAAGGACTGACTTGTCGAAAATAGACCATTCATTGACAGTGCGCCTTATAGTGCGGAAAATACGATATGTTAATTTCACAACCATGTCAATTGTTCAAAAACAAAACATTATATTCAGTGAATTACACTTTTGACTTCAGACGTTTATTCATTAGTTGTGGTTACACATCTCATCAACATTTTAGAGAAGGCCTATATTGATAGTATAGTAAGTATTAAATGTGGCTTAAGTAATGTACTATGTTTGTTTAGTAGTGAGTATACAGACTCTAAAACCTGCCATTTGCTGAGTGAAAAATATTTTACAACCCATGCAGAACTGTAATTAATCCAAAACCCTACAAAAATATATACATTTTGCATTTACGTTTAAAAACTTGGTTAAAATTTTGTTTGCCCTAGTTTGGACTAACATCTTTATGGGTTTATCCACGGACAGGTTAATAAACTGACCAAGGACTACCATCAGGGCTCATGTTGTGAAGAGACTCATAGAACAACAGTGATTCACCCTCCTGCTCCTTCTCCAGTTAGAGCAAAGAAGAAAGGCAGGAAACAACCTCAAAGTAACCTGCAGCTCCTTCGAGAGACACAGCAGTTTCGCAACAGCCTAAAACAGTCCGACCTCCTCTGGGAAACATGAGTGAAGACTGACCCCATGGCACCCTCTCTGTGCCTTTAGGCTGTTTTTACCACCTTCACAACACAAAGCCTTTTTCAGTTTTTAACATAAAATGAAGCAGCTATTTGTTTTTAACTGTGTTTATTAAGAATCATTGGTCAAAAGTAAATTGTTTCTGTTTATCTTTTCAGATTAAGCTTAATTTATTATTTAATAAAGCGCATAATTTTGGGGGAAATGCAACTATGATAAACTGACTGTAGTTTAGTGATTGCTAAATGGTAGATCAGGACAATACGTTGATTGTGGTGAGGTTGCATATAGTTTTATCACTCAAAGCTCAAATATTCTTTACTTTAAATGACAATTCTTTACTTTGTATGCCATGTCCCTGCCAGGCCCACAGTTGCCATGACAGGCACCAGTTACCCAAAGGAAGAGGGAAAAATTAAATGAAGAATGTAATTTCGTTGTATATAATAGTAAAACTGATTTTGAAATACACATACTAGCCAGAAGGTTGTAGTAAATTATTTGGCTATATATACAGTACAGACCAAAAGTTTGGACACACCTTCGCATTCAATGAGTTTCCTTTCTTTTCATGACTATTGACATTGTAGATTCACACTGAAGGCATCAAAACTATGAATTAACACATGTGGAAATATGTACTTATATTCTAGTTTCTTCAAAGTACCCCCTTTTGCTCTGATTACTGCTTTGCACACACTCTGCCCTGTCAGGGTTAAGAAATGGGATTTCTTGCCTTTTCATAGTCATGAAAAAAAAAGAAAACTCATTGAATGAATGAGGTGTGTCCAAACTTTTGGTCTGTACTGTATATATATCCTTATGTTGTTGGTGTTTATTGTTAATATGCTAATAACATGTACAGATATGAAGTGCTATTTCTTTTTAAACATGAACAAAACAATAAATAGTAACATGATTAAAATGTCATACATAATGATATCAAAATCTAGCAACCTTGTTTTATTAAAATAAAATATATCATACTGGAACTGTCCATAGCACAAAAATAGAACATCATTCTCAGTTTATACAGCCATGGCTAGTGAAAAATATTGTCTAGAAAGCTAATACTTCCTACAATGGCCAGTGAAAAGAAATGTTAATGTCAAGTCCTGAATGGTATTAAATACAATATTTACACAGCACACTGGACTCCGCAAAGATAGCACAGAGAATGTTACTATCAATTTCAAAATGATACATGATTCATTTAGCTCAAAAACCTGCAGTTCATTTCTTTCTCTGACCTTTACAATCTTGCAAAGAGTAAATGCAAAATCGCAATTGGAGACTTCACTTAATAAACTAACGATCCTCCATTTGATCTGCTAAATCCACATAACTAATGCTAATATGTCACACTTAGAAGGGCATTAGCATTAGCTTAGATAACGACTTGTTAAGTCAAGGTCTGCAGATCTCTGAACACACAAGGTGACAAAACATGAAGCAGGTGGACTACAGCAGCAGAAGACCACACCAGGACCACTTTATTAGGTACAGCAGAAGACCACACCAGGACCACTTTATTAGGTACAGCAGAAGACCACACCAGGGCCAATTTATTAGGTACAGGGTCTACCTAATAAAGTTCCCAGTGTGTGTATATCCCACATACATAAGGCCTTGTCCACACATACAAACGGTATAATTTTAAATACGGCTTCATTTTAGAAAATCTCTATGTCCACATTGTGACACTTCTGTGAAAACACTGGGCAGCTCCATGTTTGTTGTCATTGTCAGAGTGCAGAGGTTATAAGAGCGAGGAGGAGCTACAACAATATTGTTTTAGAAAAGAGGCTTATTGATCGTAAACACAGAAACACAGAACGCTGCATGTGGACGTAATGCCTAAACGATAAAATACCTTAGCGGATACGCCTAAACTGGACAGGGCCTGAGTCTCAAGTCTTTGTAGATGGACTCTTTCAGTGCTGCTTTAACTCATCAGGACCATTATCTGCTCCACTACTCAATTTATTAAAAAAATGTTTTACACACTTATAACCGCAAGGATCTAATTTACTTCCTGTTAATTACAGAGTATAAATGCCTGAAATGCTGACGACGGATCCAGCCAAGTGCTTTTAATGCTTTCACAAATTTACCAGGAGGCCGGCTCATAAAACCCATGACTCCTGGTGTACGGAGAGAAAAACATCGATTCAACATCATTTAAAGCACTAACACACTTAATGGCAAGGGCATAATCCTCTGCCACCTTTCCTGCTGCCACCGTGTAAGAAACATAATCAGCTAATTGCTTCTTCTAGACAAGCCTCTTCTAGCTTTTATATGTTCTAATAATGTGTGTGGAGTTCGTTCCTTTGTAAAACAATTGATACATTGAAAGTAGGGCTGGGGAATCACAGGATACTTCAGTACGCAATTGCTGGGTTGCAGGTTCTAGAATGTGATGATGTCATACCCTCAGATGGGGGAAAGGTTTTTATAAGAAATACACCTCCCCCCCCCCCCAAAAAAAAAAAAATAAATAAATAAATAAATAAATAAATAAATAAATAAATAAATAAATAAATAAATACATAAATAAATAAAAAAAATAAAATAAAAAAAAATCACAAATGTTTAATTTTATCATTGGAGCGTCTCGGAGCAGTGTGTGTGGGGCAGGCACACACTGACAGCACCCGGCTGTACTTTGTGTTTCCCCTTTATGATCATGTTTATGATAATGATTTTGATCATGTTTATGGTAATGTATATTATAATGTTTATGATAATGCAGCAATGTGAGGTTCCTGAGAGCCGTTAAAAGAGAAACAGCAGCAGAATCTCACATGGTCATAATGTTTTTTACCTGGACCATCATCCCAATTTTGAACTGAAATATCTTCAGTTCAACTTTTCATTCATGCCTCTGAGTCATCATCAGAAATAGACTCCTTGTGTCTAGTTACTGCAGAGACTCAGATATGCTGCAGACCTGATGGAGCTGGTGTAAACTGACTTTTGTGGAGTTCTATTTGTTACCGCAGACGTATGGGAGACATACAGATTCAGTGTAAACTAGGGGTAATACCCATAGATACAAAGCTCTGACCTCACAAGAACAAGTGGAATATAATTAATGAATTCATATTTGATTGAGTCATACACTGGTAGTGGTAAACCATACTGCACAAATGGCCTCTTTGACAACCACATTCATATGTAGGCAATGTAGTTTAAAACTGAGTCACACACACTTGTGGTAGTAAGCTATTTCTACTTCTTTAGCCACAGCTGCCCTGGGACAGTCTGATGGAAAACGTGAAAGCCATGCTGCACAGATGTCCGATCACACAATATGGCAATGTGGGTTTAGAGTCTGGCCCAAGAACACGACAACAGTATACAAAGGATGGAGCAAGATTCAAACTGCCAGCCCTCTAGTTATAGGACGACACATTTAGCATTGAGCGATTGCTGTAGTTTGTGAAAGTGAGAATCCACACTCCATAAAGCCGTAGTGTTGGCGCCTCGTACATGTAAGCGTCAATCACTTATCCTCTCATTATGAAGTTTAATTTGGGGCACTGGTCTAAAGTGCTCCCCAGACCTACCCTGGTGCCAGTCATGCGTTTAGAGTTAAAGACGGTTACATGAGGAGGATCGTAAATGTCCCAGGTATAACTGGGGACAGATGGGACACAAAATACTTATGGGATCAGGAGCAATGGAGAACGTGTTAACAAAATTATATTGAAATCGACCTCGACCATAAAGAATTAAAGTTACCTATTGTAAGAAATGGCATAATTAATAAAAAAGGCATTCTCTGACACTCAAAGATGCTTGACAATTGATCGCATCTATTCACTCGACATTCACACACTGCTCTGGGGCAGACTGATGGAGACATTTCAGCCATACCATGACTACAGATTCTCCGACCAACACCAAAACTTTCAACCCATGATGCCAGTTTCACAAGCATTTGGACCACACACCACGGGAGATTTGGTCTAAATATTGCATGGCTATTTTTATGCATTTTGTTTTATGCATACACCATGTTGTATTGGCCAATAGCGTTTGAGTTTCTGGAAACTCTTCTTTTTCTAATAATAATAACAATATTATTATAAACTTGCCATTGCATTGGCTCGAGCCTAATAATGGATTGGATTTATATTGCACTTTACAATACCCAAGGCCTTCTCAAAGCGCTTATTTATTTATTTATTTGCAAAGAATGTATAGTAAAACTTTCTAGCGGTACGGTAAACTAGAAATAGATCACTTCACGAACCTCCTTCTGTTCACGTGAACTAACATGATGCAATATGTTTGAATACCTAATATCTAAATAGCTATCTCCATCAGACTATAGTCATTTGCTTTTTGAAATGTGCACCTGAGAGTCTTAATAATGCAACTCCCACAGATTCTGGGCGAAATGTCACTTTAACTGTGGTTTGAACAAGGTCAAAACAACCTGGTCCATCACTCAATAAATCAATGAATTCATCGATCTAAAAGCAGTCAATAGGACACTCTAAAGGCGTACATGCTAGACTTGTTGGCAATTTTCAGCATATTTCTACAAAGCACTTCTAATGGACACAATTTTGGTTCAAATAAGCCAAAAATGGGTTAAAAAAAATATATATACAGTTGCAAGAAAAGGTATGTGAACCCTTTGGGATTATTCAGATTTCTGTATAAATTGGTCATAAATGTGTTCTGAGTTCTGCGTTTGTCTATTGTTGTGACTTAGATGAAGATCAGAACACATTTATGACCAATTTTTGCAGAAATCAGTAATCCCAAAGGGTTCACATACTTTTTCTTGCAACTGTATATAAAAAAAGCTATAGAGGTAACTGCCATCATACTGGTCAGATGTGTTCAGGGCCGGGTGGTAATTAGATGTTTCAGGTTTGAGCCTAATCGGGCAAAGTATGTGCAAGTTAGAGGCTGTCAAATATACCTGACCTCCCAAATTCAATTCAAAATGGCCGACTTCCTGTTTGTTGTAGGGTGGGGTCATATT
>JAVQKC010008815.1:0-40273 GCA_036025475.1 Philypnodon macrostomus
TTTCCACCCTACACTGTGAATGTTGACATGTTGTGTTGAATAAAAACATGAAAACACATCATTTGTGTGTGGCATTAGTGTAAGCAGACTGTGTTTGTCTATTGTTGTGACTTAGATGATGATCAGAACATATTTATGACCAATTTATGCAGAAATCCCTAAGGGTTCACATACTTTTTCTGTATATAAATGATTTCTCACCTCCTGCGATCTTCAAGAAGTCATCTCCTGTTGCTTTGTAAACCTGTTATTATGTAGAAACACGGTTGTCTGTTAAGAACCAAGACGAAAATTGTAAAGTGAAATGATGATGAGACAGGTTACCTCTATGTATCTGTTGCCCATGTGATGTTTATGTCTCTGCAGTGCTAAGTCCCTGTGTTCTTCACTTACAAAACGAACAAGTGCCTCTCCGTTCCTTCTGCCCTGAGCATTCAAACACAAAGCAGCCCCTCCTCTGCACAAAACAAAAAAGTTATTACACATTACGTTAATAGCAAACATATGACATTAAAGATTTCCAGCGTAATCACAGGCCATAAAACATACTTGGCAATGTTAAGTCCCCTAAAAAATCGAGCAATGTCCTGATCAGACGACTGCCAGGGCAACCCTCTCGCTCGGATGACTGTGTTGTCAGAAACGTTCTCCATTTTACTGCTACGCACAAACACATGAAGAAAAGAGATGTTGAAATGTGAGTAAAATTATGATTCATAATTCCACATTTTCCTTTACTTACCACGTGCCGCTTTCAAACTTGTCATGAATCTTTTCGGGATTAGAGAATGCATGGCCTGTAGTGAGAAACAGAAAATATTACTTTACATAAAATAAATTTACTATTAAAAATAAATTATGAATGTAACCATAAATGTACTATATATCATTTAATAAAAGCCCACTCACAAAATGGCTCAGAAAGCAGGGCTAGAACAATACTGGCCATAGTCTGGACGTGATTCACTGCAATTTCAGGGGGCATTGTGTCTGCTGGGTCCTGTGTAGATGAGGGATCCCACATGGCAGGCACATCTCCGGGTATGCTAAGAGCTGTGTGATAAAGCGGTCAAGGAAAATAACCCAAATATACTAGGAATGTAAGATCGCAAATGCTGAATTATTACTGGTTGAGTGGGCGTGTGAGGTGTTGTTTGTTGGTTAAACATACTCTCTTTAACTGAGTGCTTAGTAAGGTGCTTCCATTGTGAACTTATTTGCATTTCAAAACCTCTGGACCTACAGCCAACACCCGTGACTGATAAATGATAAATGTGTCGCGTGTGTCCGACTGTCCAAAGTAATACAACAATAAAAAGTGGATACATTCAGCCATGATGCGCACATTCAAAGCCTTGAGGTCAGAGGCGGGAAAGTGCATCTTGAACTCTTTCCGTATGTCGAAGAAGGAGTAGAAGTAGTCTGGCACCAGGATGTTCTGAAGAAAAATGATACGTGTTACATCAACAGCCGGGACACTGACATTTGAACAGCGATTTTTTTTACTGCTGTTTACTCAGCCCTGAGAGCATGAAGGGCTGTAATGCCTAACTCTAACTAAAGACATGTGGGGCGGCAGCATGGGTGTGCTTCATGTTTAAAACAGTATGTCATTTCATCACATGTTTACTGGACGTAATATACTTCTTCAACCCTGAATTTGTACAGGAGAAAAGTGCTGATCAAACGTTTGCTTTTGTAGTTTTGTAACAGTTCACACACCCCAGCTCCAAGGCGTTCACCCACACAGCCTGCTCACCTTGCTGGCCGCCTCAGGGTGAATTACTTGACGAATATGGAGCTGCCCATCTGCACACAAACATACTGACGTGCCTGTGCCCGCGCTGTTCACCTCGTTTGTAAGTTGGAGATGAATCTGCAAAATGAAGAATTAAACATAAATGACAAAAAAATCTTCTTGGGACAGTTACTAACATGAGCTTTAAGTTCTTACCAGATTTAAGGCAGCTTCTAAATCTGCAGCAGAAGTAACACAGTCTGATCCAGAGCTGTGCTCCTCTGTGGTCTCCTCCACCACATCCTCCTGGTCTTTTAGCTCTGTCAAGCCTGTGAAGTCAGGCTTAATGAGCAGTTCATTCACCTTGCCCAACTGGTTCAGAGAGGGGGAAAGAACATGTCAGGCCTGAAACAGCTTACAGAAACTCATCTCTCTACCTCAGCTCTAGAGGTTAGTGACATGATAATGGTTTAACAATGACTGTGATGTATAAACAACAATCTCATTAATCTGTAATGACTTTAAAGAAGACGAACACAAGCCTTTGGTGTAACTTATTATTTCTGCAGTTATTCATGAAACTCCTTTATTGATATAAAAATCTGATTTTTAAATAAAACTTCAAGTTGACATAATTAAATGTGTAAATGTAAGTGACATTTTGATTAACTGTTGCTATTGTTTTGTATTATATTCCTATCATTACAACTAGACTTCTAATTCAGTTCAATTAGGACAGTAAAGCACTTTCATGTGTTTCACACTTCTTGGAAATAGACGTCTACGCCAAATGTATTTAGTTAAGCTAGGGACAGATATATACCTTTTTGTTCTTGACATCCACAAGCTGCCACACAAACTGAACAAGCTCCTTCTCGTCGGATCCTAACAACTCTCCGCTGGCGCCAGATGTGGCAGCAAAAACCACCGCCAGGTAATCTACCTGCGCCGTCATCTGAGCAAAAACAGCCAAAAACTCGTCTCAGTGTTGAAGAACGGGCCGGAGAGGGACCAGTGATGATGGAGATGTACGAACACCTTAGCTGTGACACCTGGGGAGCTCAGTAAATCCAGTTTTTCGCGGTTTCAGTTTTACGTAAAGCCTCCCACAGTCACCATCGCGAAGTAATGGCTGAACGTTCCCCGTTTTAGTATTGCATCTACCTGTGTGACCACGTGACTCCACCTGCCCCCTCCCTCATTCAGGTGGTGTGGAGAAAAGGGAGAAAAGTACGTGGCAGGCATAAGACACCGCGTTTTTGTGCTCATTAACAATATTCATTCACATCTAAGATAAATAATCTTCATCAAAACCAATGGAGAAGCCTAATTTATGCCATTTTAAAGTCAAAGTCAGTATTTCTCAGAATTGATATTACAGACACTTCTTCTAAGCAGAGACAATCATCACAGCATACCTTTCTTTTACCATAAATACTCCATATGGATACAGTTCACCAGATAAAAAAAATCCATGTTTATTAGGCTATTGGAAAATACATCTGGGTAGATAATAGGTTGTTTTCTCCCACTTTATTAAAATTTACCGTTTTTATCATTAAACAATTACCTTTTTGAAATGCTAGCTCGCTACAGTATAATAATATATTAATATTATATATAATAAATCCCCTGTATTTGTTATGTTAGCATAGGGGACTCCTGATTGGTTGCTGGAGCGGAAGTGTTCTCTGCGGAAGTATTTTGTGCTATGCGGACTAAAACCATGGCGGGGGAGACTTCTGTGGAGCTTTTGTTTCTAGATACATTTAAACACAAAAGTGCCGAGGTAAACCATTGCATGCCACATGATTCAATGAGAAAAAGACACAAAAGACCATTCAAAAATAGCCTTTATACCTATTATATTCAAATAGGTCAAGACGTTGCTTCCAAGCTAATGGCGGTGGTGTGCTAATGCTAGCTAACGGGTTTGATAAAACAAGCTGACCATTTAATAAATATACCATAGATATGTAGCGTCAATCTTTATTTGACCGTGACTGTTTCATATCTTATTCAGCTTTGTGTGGTGTGTGAAGAACTATAATAGGTGTGTCCAAAGTCCAAATTACAGTTACAACAATATTTCTCAACGGTCGTGTATGCCTGTTATTTATCTGTTGTGGCACCTTCATAGACTCGCTTGTTACTGTGTTGTAGATAACGAACGTAGATGTGGTGCGGTTTCCATACGGGGTGCTAATCACAGAGGTGCGGGTCATCCCTCCAGGAATAAAAGCTCACAGCAGTTTACCTGACAGCAGAGCATTTGGGTAAGGTCTAAACTCTCCAGTGCACATGATGTTGTTGTTGTTGATGTTGATGAATCTTTGAAACCTGACTTGCTGTATTAGTATTGCAAAGGGTAAAAAAATATGTGAAATAAAATCAATGCAGTGGTAAGACCCAAACATTTAATGGGTCAATCAGTCCCATTAACCAGATAAACACCATAACACAAACTGCTCTATGTGATACACATTTGGTTGCAGTTCCCAGTCTCATGCATTTTTTAGGAGTTACTAACTAACAGCAGAGTCTGTGTCATATGTTGTATACATCTGGGTACATATTGAGTTACCTGTACCAGACCTGTAAAAGCAGGTAAAAAAAAATAATAATAATATATATATATATATAATTGTACAGCCAATGGGCAAAACCCATTTTTAATTCCTTAAATTCATTTATGTAAATACAGTATATTATAATTGAATGTAGAAGTAGTAATTCTTATGTGAATGCAAATTACATACATGTAAAAGTATAATATTTTGTGATGAATTCCTCCTTTAACATGCTTTTTGTTTTTGTTTCCAGTGAGACATCTCCTCATGCTTTTCAGCTGGAGCTGTTCTTTAATAATGTCACCAAGCCCAACAGCTCCACCTTCCACAGACTGGGCAGGTCAGAATTTTCACTTATGCACTAATCTCATCTATTGTGGTCAAATATCAAAACTCAGAAGATCCTCATGGCGGTCTCACCAGAAGAACCAGTCTTGGCAGAATCTGAGCTCTTTGTCATAGGCCAGAGGCTGTGTGCTTTATTGTGTATGCCACAACCTATATTCAGTCTTTTTGTTCCTCTCCAAGCCAACTGGTCTCTCCAGAAACACAACCCCACCCACACAGACACTGAAAGTGACACTAAAACACAGAGATCCACTGAAATAGAGGAGTAGTGAAATGTTCAGTTGAGTAAAAATTTTTGAACATCATAATAAGAGGTGTGGATGATCAGAAGACACATTCATTGTGTAAGAGACCTATGTAGTTGACCGCGCCCCAGGTTATTATTTCTGTCTGAGAATTAGGTGGAGATTATTTCCTGTGAAATTGGTAACTGAAACGAATGACACATTTTTTCTCTAATCTAATTTGTGATTCAAAGGTACTATTGGAAATCTGTTTAAAGGATAATGAGCAGTCTAGTGGCGTTACATGTTTTTAAGTACTACAGAATGATTTTCTGCTTTGATTTTTCAGTCTTGAATATGATGAAAACAAGTCTATCGTTTTCCGGCCAAGTGGAAAGGCAAGTAGAATTTAACGCACACGACTAAAAGCATAATTAAATTTTTATCAACCTTGTGTTTCCATTGAAATGTGCAGGTGAACACAGATGGCCTGGTACTGCGTGGCTGGTACACCAGTCTGACTGTTGCCATCTATGGTACAGCAGAGCGTTCACATGGACATGACCAAGGATCACCCCCTCCTCCACCTCCCCCACCCCCCCAGCAGCAGAGTGGGCTCAAGAGGGTCAAACAAGGTGGGCTTAGTTACAATGAAACCATTTTGCTCCACACCCAATATGTGAAACTGAACCATAAAAACTATAGAAAAACTTTTTTTTTTTTACTTTTTGTGTTAAGAATGGGAAAAAGATGACCAATACAATGGGAGTCCCCCCCGACAAGGACCCAGAGGGCCTCGTACACCACCTGGCCCTCCGCCACCAGATGATGATGATGAGGAGCAAGTCCAAATTACAAGTAAGGACGTGTACATTATTTTTTATTTATGATTTCCTTAATCCTAGCTCTAGACATTATTTTTGATTTGTTGCACTGTCTACAGTGGCCAGTGTGAAACAAGAACCATGTGAGGGCCGTGATGACTACCTGGAGGCTGTCTCGCCCTTACCTGCAGATGAAACGTACTCTGAAGCTGAACAGGAAGAAGGTGATGATGAGGAGGAAGAGGAGGAGCAGGAGGAGGAGGATGACGCTCGGACTGAAGGCAGCGTTCTGGAGGAGGAAGAGGAGGAGGAGGATGAAGATGATGGTGAGGACGAGGAGTTGGAGGAAGGTAGGGGAGGGAACAGGAAAGTCTGCAAAAAGATCCATGAGGCTGCACTTATGTGCAAGCATGATAATCCAGTGAAGGCCTTTGGAGCAGGATCCATTTGGCATATTTATATCGGCGAAACGACGATATTATGGAATCACGTCGGTGTTCGTCCGCGTCCGTAGATCCTAGCTTTGAACACGATAACTCAAAAACGAATTGCTGGATCAGTTTCAACATTTGTACACAGGTACATACCATAAAGACGCTGAACTGTATTGATTTGGGTACTTCTTAGATGAATATTAATTAAGTAATTAATTAATTACAGGCCAGGCAGGTCAGGTATATTTGACAGCCTCTAACTTGCACATACTTTGCCCGATTAGGCTCTAACCTGAAATACCTAATTACCCCCTGGCCCTGAACACATCTGACTAATATGATGGCAGTTACCTCTATAGGGCCCCCTATAGACTGAAAGAAGAATGTAGTTTTAGGGAATTTTCCAAATTTGGCAAAACATCCAGACAAATCAAAAAAGTCAAATAGACCCTTCCCATGTTTGTCATGGTTTGGGGGCGAGGCCTCTTAATTGCTCGTTAACAATATTAAAACCCTTAGAAATAACACAACGTCTGAATAAAGTGCCCGTTGGTGACAGTTGGGGCAGACGTATGGGGCCGTTTCCCCGATATACACCTTGCTGTGGGGGACGACAGCACAGGCCCAGTTTGCTTCAAGGCTTATTAATAATGTATGTATTAGTGGAGTGGACCATTGTGATATAAGCCCATCAGTGACTATATTTTAAACCTGCCTAAACTATTTGAACATAGCTGTATATACTTACAGCATTACCTAAAACATTAACTTATGTACAAGAAATCTGTAGCTTTTATCAACCAAGCATCTAAAACTTTCAAATCAATTTTTAGCTAGAAGACACTAAAACGTATTGTCAACAATCATGGATGCAAGCTAAAATGAAAAATGAATCTTCATTACACACATTTTTTTTCAAGTGCCACTTAAAAATGCATTGAATAAAATAATGTGAATTGATTTTTTTTTTTCACCCGCAATCTGCAGGGGTGTAACACATTCATTCAAAGGTGAATTAAGTCACTGTCAGAGGGAATAAAGTGAGCGTTTTAGATTCAATAATATCATACACACAAAAGAACAGCATGATAGTGAAGGTTGCATGTTTTAGACTGGGCTTACGTTGTGCCTGTTACGGTAATTTCTCACTGTAACCTCTGGGTTGGTGGCGAAATGAAAAATTAGTTTTTCTATTAGAACACAAGACCATTAATAACATGGCCTGTAGTTGTTAATTCAGATCCCCCGCTGTTGTGTGGGCTTTTCACAGCGAAAGTCAATCAGTCATAACTCAAGCTACAGTACCTCCGTCTTACTCCCACAAGCTTAAATAGGTTTCTTCAGGTATTTCATCTTTCTCTCAACCCATCAATCTCTTTTTGAAACTGTCTTCCTTTGTTCCCTTGATGGTGTAACAACTTGAAGGGGTTCATTTATGTTGTGAGGAATAAGAATGTGTTTAAGTAAAAATATATATATGTGTTTCTTTAAGTATTTCACTTTCTCACACCCCATCAATCTCCCCTTGTTTCCTGGATATAACAACAGTCTTTTATGTTGGAATTTTTCACAGAACCCAACTTCGTCTCCTCCTACGATATAGCAAACTTCACATACTTCTTCTTCCGGGAGAATGCAGTAGAACATGATTGTGGTAGGACGGTGTTTTCTCGAGTGGGGCGTGTTTGTAAAAATGACATCGGTGGTCGCTTCCTGCTCGAAGACACGTGGACCACCTTCATGAAAGCCCGGCTCAACTGCTCCAGACCTGGAGAGATCCCCTTTAACTACAACGAGCTGCAGGGCACTTTCTACCTGCCAGAGCTGGAGCTACTCTATGGCATCTTTACCACAAATGTGTAAGTGACAAAGGTTAATGTTTTCTGAGAGTTGTGTAAAAGTTATAATACATGATTTATAAAGCAAGCAAAGCTTTGCAGCTGGTGGTGATGTACCTCTGTGGTTCACTACTGGCCTGGGGCTGACTGGCAAGGTATGGCCTCACATTCACAATTTGGTGTCTTGCCCATGGACCCAATGCCACTATGAACAGATTAAGCCCCCAACCACTGCTCTACCTCATGAGCCTTTGCGGCCCCTACATAAAGTAAAATAAAGTTATTATTCGATTTACTGTATTATAGAAATCGTTGGACACAGTTCCTTGTCAAGATGTCTGAAAGAATTTGCAAATGAAAATCTAATTCAGGTAGCTGCAGCAACAATACATTTTTTATTAAATGTCACAATTTATGTGTCACCTCTGTTTCGTGCTTGTAAAGGATACACATTTCATACATTTTTGCCGTTACCAATGTCACCCTCCTATGTTTAATTCAGTGTTTTTGACGTTACCACACAGTAACAGCAATCTGCATTTACTTGACATTTGAACATTTCACACAAAGCTCACAGTTTAAGAATCAATCCAGCTCCAAATGTATTTATTATATTCATATTTTTCTTTATTACAATGCGGTGTGATGCTTGAGGACAGAAGGACAACATGTATCTATGCATGAACAGGCACATAACTTTGCTCACAGTCTCCCCATCTTTTCACTGTACAATATTAACAGTTGAGTAATCTAATCTATTCTGCATGATCAACTGTAAAACCCAACAAGTTTATTCAACTCAAATAAATGGGGGTAAACAATGCTTAACGACTAACTCAAAATATGTCAAGGTATTAGCTAATTAACATTTTTGTTTGTTATTTATAGATTCTAACCATAAGACACTATAAATTGCTCAGATTGGAAATTCTGTAAATGTGATAATCTTTCAACATGAAAGAAATCCTTAATATTATACCTTTTAAAAAGTGACTTAATATATTTAGGTTGGAGTTGGAATAAGTTACTTGAACTATTACTTTTTTTTGTGGATTTAACTTAAACTTCAACTTTTGGGGAGGTATACGATTGGGTTTTACAGTGTTTTGGAAACACATCCCCTGCAGGCACACAGTGTAATGAAGAGCAGTGTTGGATTATAATTCACATCAAGCCTAAGTCTCAGGGTTGGAGACTTAATTCTCTCATTCTTTACGTTCTCTTTGGGAGAGGGGAGGCTGCATACTTGTTGAAAGTGACAGCTTGAAAAGTCAAAGCCGTATTTTATGCCTAGGATCTGTAGTGTTAATCAGACAGTCTGCACACTTAATTGTGTCCCACTGCTGGATTTACAATGCAATAATGACGATCACTTACACTGGCATCTGTGGCTGTTGGCCCTATTGTGATTTGCTGAGGGCCCTGACCAGGCTGAAGCATTCTGTCCTTTTTGAGTCTAGTTTCTTATTGTGCCTGATTGACAGTTTTATTTTACTTAAACCAATTCAGTTTAGACATTTTATAATGTGAAAATTGTAATAATTGTATAATTTTTCAACATGCTATCTTGTTGCTATCTCTCCTAAACAAAATAAGATTAGCTGGTGCATGTCCCTTTAAGGCTGACTTTACCACACATTACTACAGTCATTTCAAAGGGGCAAGGTGAGGTTTACTCACAATCTATGTAAAAAAAAAGTTAAATTAAGCATTTTCAGCTGCTCTCAGGAATGTCAGTGCATCAGCATACTGGATTACAATGCAATTATGACTATCATTTACCCTGGGTGTTACCCTGGGTGTTACCCTGGGTGTTACTGTGATACTGCTGTGACACTGACCAGGCTGTATAACTCTCCTCTTTGTGTGCTGTTTGTTTTGTGATAACAGAAACAGCATTGCTGCGTCTGCAGTGTGTGCCTTCAATCTCAGTGCCATATCACAGGTTTTTAATGGACCTTTCAAGTACCAGGAGAACTCCCGATCGGCGTGGCTGCCCTATCCCAACCCCAACCCGGACTTTCAGGTAAAAACATCACATCAGTTGGATCATGTGTAAATTACTTTTTTGCTACATTTTTTCATTCTGGTCCTCATAGTGTGTCCTTTTGTGATATTATATTGATATTGATTGTAATCAGTATTGAAAGCTATTTTCAAGCTTTTATAATAAAAATTTTGACGCTGTAGTTAAACATTTCATCTGCTTTGCATAATAACAAAATCTGGATGTGTTTTTGACAGTTTATGTTGAAAGTTTAGAGTCATGTTAGTATTAAATGTTATGATTCGAGGTAACTATAATGATATGTATGCCATAAAAAGATCATTTCTTTTTATTCTCTTTTTTTTTACAGACTGAGATCTAATAAACTCTATAAAATGTTTAATTCATGGCCACTAGTGTTAAAGTTGAATATAATTTTACTTTATGTGGGACTGAGTGGAAGCTTGTCTGTATGTGCTCAGTGTGTCTAAGTGTGCTCAGTCCAGATGAGCCGCTCTCAAAGAAAAAACCCTTTAATTCCCTTTCTCTCGGTGCACCTGCCTCCATCTCCTCATAAATACAGACATTAACTGCCACTTGTTGTAAAATCCAGTCATTTTTACAATAGCGTGGGCATTATTTTTTAATATGGCTCATATCATTATACTGTGAACTGCAGGCCTCCCTCATAAACTGCACTTGTTTCTCAAAACAGGCACTTTGTGTTTATGCACCGTCCTAAAATCCAGTCATACCGGGGCTTCTTACGCCTGTCTGGAGCTCTGTTCATTGTGATGACACATGGAATAGCAGGCTTATTGTAGATCAGGACAAAGCTAATCCACGCTGCCCGCAACAAGGGATTGGTTTTCTGAGGTGTCTGTTTCTAGTATGGACCTCACTTGCACATATTCACATCACTGCTCTTCAATTGTGTTTTATCAAATAAGCTAGGTACTAGTACTGTTTAGTCCTCTTACGGTTTGATGGAACAACTATAGGCCTAGAGGCATACAGAGAGAATCACCCAACGTAAATAACATGTGTATCTTTTGGACTCTGCCATAATGACATCACATATTGTTAAGTGTAATCAACCACTTCTTTTCAGTAGTTTTTAACATGACGTGAGAGAAATGATTTTACCTTGAAGAAGCAATTTCCTCCCTTTATTCAAACCAAATGACACTTTTATCCTGCTCTCCACATAGTCCTGGCAACATGCAATGGCTACTATCTGCCATATTATTTCTTCATTTTTTCCTATGGTGTTTTGTTATTCAAGGATAACCCAGTATCAGTCTTCCCACTCCATCCCTATCTTCCCTCTAAAGACGCCAGTACAATAGCTGCATCTTTTCACCACTGGACCGAGGCGCACTTTATCTGGCTTTCAGTGACATCTTCATCAAGTATTTGTCAATGTTGGGGGATTAGATTTACCACGCAGGATTTATGGCCTGTCTGTTATGTTTTTTTCCCCTACACCTACACATATGCACACACAAGGTAAAGCCACAGGAATCATAGCTTCAGTAAACACCAAAACAGTTATAGATGGCTTTTAAATAGGTGTAATTATGACGACTGCATACACACTTGCCATTGATTGAGAGCTTAATTCTGTGTCTGTCTAGAGAAGAAAATCCTCCATTTATTTGAACCACACACATTGATCCTGCCGGGCTTATCCTGGTTCTGAGTCATGTTCATTGTCTGTTAGAAGCTTGTGCTATCTATGTTTATATATGTTTTCTGTCACAATTGCCTAATGTAAGGTATTTCTAAAAAGTGTGTTAGTGTTTGTTAAAGCAGTTTACTTCTCATTTCACATTTTAAGTTAAAAATAAAACAATAGAAGTGTCTTCTGTTTAAGAGATGCTGCCTACTCTCGGCAAATCTGCAAATCATATTAGATGTATATATCTTTTAAAGGGCCTTTTTCTCCCTGCGGGTCCAAAAACCCTTCACTACTAGAGCCAAAGCAAACAATAAAAAGTAGTAGCAAGGGGAGGTTTCATCACCTAGCCAACAAAAAATATCCCCGCCCGAGCGCATACAGTTGTTGTGTCCTTGGCCAAGACTAATTAACCCACATTGCCTAAATGAATGTGGTTGTGTGATTGGTGTTTGGTGGTGGTTGAAGGGGTCGTCTCCACCAGTGTGTGATTGTGGTGTAAATAAACAATGGACTCAAAAATGTAAGCGCTTTGAGAACGCCTTGAGGCATTGAAAACACAATATAAATATAATCCATTATTACTGTTATTAAAAAAGTATTTTCCATTCTTAAAAACATATCTAAATGAAACATTCTCCAGGTTTTGGATAAGTTCAATAACATAATAACAATGTATTAATTTCCAACGGTTAAGTTAGCATAGAGACATTTTCTTAGAGCAGTTATTATTAAGTTTCTGGTGTCTTCGTGTGGCTGATATCTGGATTGATTTGGGAGGCAAACAAAAGCATTTTGATAAAACAAGGCTGTAAACAAGACTATTTTTGGGCACTGCTTTTCATCCTGACAGAGCAAGAGGTGCGGACTATAATTGAGTGAGCCAGCTGAGTGCTCTGCAGGCCCTTGTCCAAATGGTGCCACTGTCCCTAACCTTGGCTGTACCATGACAATCAGACATCCATCTCTCTTTGCATTCACAGATGACATGCACTGTCTTTGGTCCTGAAACTTTGTCCCTGTGCATCACACATATAATAATAACAATGACAAGGACAAAGCCTCAGCAGGAAACCACATGCATATTTAGGTGAAGATATATATATACACACATATCTTACAGTATGCTATTCTCAGGGGCTTTAATCTTCCATCTCCTTGTGGGGCAAAAGCAGTGATCCGTGGCTTGTCACGGGAAACCCCACCATGAGTCTCATCTGTCAGCTCTGGCCCTACATTGATATAAAGTCTCCACATTGCTGCCATATTACATAGACATTTAAACTACAAGCCACAGTTGGTCTATTCTAGATTATACACCAAAGCTTTGGATAGCCTGCAGCTCCACTCAGACAAGGTTGAAAGAACATTTTATAATATTTTTAATTATTGTTTTCAAAGAAGAGCATTTTACTTGAAGTTTTTTGTGAAATACCTACCTAATTTCTTCACGGTCTTTGTCCTGTCCTCAGCAAGAACTACTTTGTGTCCCAGATAACCTTACATTAGGCATTTTCATATTGCGTCTTTTCACTATGATTCAGTCATTAATTTGGTAACTGTATGGCTATGTGTTTCAGCACACACTTGAGAATATGTCAAGTTGCTGTGAGCAGTAATAGATAGTTGGCTGCAGTTAATTTTGTATTCTAAAAGTGTTTAATGCTGCTGACTCAGACGGAGTGTCGAGTGTACTCCACAGTACTGGAGCTCATAAACTAAAATGCCACCAAAGTCCCATTATTCATTTATTTAATAATACTTTTAGACAGAATATAATTGTGTTGTCTACGCATGTGTATTTTTCCAAACATGAGGTATTCATTATATTTGAACTCCTGACACCTAAACACTGCAGAGAAACCATGCAATGCAATCATTGGCTCTTCACATATTTACTGCATCTAATAACGTTTTCATATTAAAGTTATATGTATTATAAATTTACAGAAAGCAATATTTTTTTAATAATACTCAACACATGCAAGCCTTAAGTTATTAGTTTATGTTTGTGTTAAGAAGCCAGCTAATCACAAACTGTTATTGAACAGCAATATGACTTGACAGCAATATATATGCATATGAGGGATACATCTAATAAGAGAGATAACTACCTGCTCAGTCAAACTGTCATTCTCTGGCCTTTCATCAGCCTTCACGTATTGACTACAAAGCCTTTAGGTTGTGAGGCGAGAACATCGAAGCACACAGACCACAATTGACTTTAAAGCCGTGTTCAGTTAATCTTTCAATCCCTCATCTGCTATCTCAGATGGGCCACAGAATCTTCAGCCTTTTTTAAAATTTCTTGGTATTTCACACAGAGGTAATGCTGGCTTTTTATTAATGCTCTCAGTCAAAGCGGTCCTCCTTTTCCCCTGCTTCTCAATCTACATTTAATAGTGGTGTTTAAATATTATGCACTTAAGAGGTGGGTGAATATAATGCTTTTTTTTTTACTATGGGCTCAATTGTAATGGATCCCATGATTTTTGCAGCTCTTATAATAAAGTGAACAGGCTTATGCCACATGACATTAGCATAAGAGCATGGCCAATGTTAGAGATTTAAACAAGGATATTGTTCATGTGTTTATTATAGAAATATTAAGACATAACTTACAAAAACAGGCATATGGACAAAATAATATCTTGCAATCTTAAAATGCATAGTGTAATACAGAAATAATAAATGTATTTTGTCAACTGAAATATTCATTAAGCATTCAGCAAATGTTTTGCAGAACTGCACAAATTTGGAATTCATTACTACTTCGACCTCTGATACAAAGATTATGTTTTCACCCTTCATTTCTTAGACTGTTAGCCAGATAATTTTATGAACTAATGATCAGATTGGATTTTGTATTGGGCCAAGAAAGAAATTAATAATTCTTGGTGGTTATACAAGCCGACCACCAAGATCAATGAGAATATATGCAGAAAGACTTGTTCTTACATTATGTCTTTTAGAAACTAGATAATGTGCAAAAATAAAATATGATATAAATACATTTTTTCACAAACCAAAATATGAATCTAAATCCTGTTGCTGCTGAACTTTTGACCCCTTATTACTTTCCTATGTCCACAGTGCGGCACTCTTGACTCTGGCACCTATGTGAATCTGACTGAGAGGAATCTGCAGGATGCTCAGAAGTTTTTACTTATGCATGAGGTGGTCCAGCCAGTGGTGCCTGTGCCCTACTTTATGGAGGACAATGTGCGCTTCACTCATGTAGCTGTGGATGTGGTCCAAGGCAAAGACACACTGTTCCACATCTTCTACTTGGCTACAGGTGGGTATCTTGATGGAGCAGAAGTAAAAAGGGCCTTGACTATAGCAAAGAGAAAAAACAGATAGAGGTGGGTAGTAAGCAAGTAAGAATAAGAAGCTTTTATTGTCATTGCAAATTAAAATGGACTCATCTGATCAGTGTAAGGTAGTCAGTAGTCAGTATGTATTCAAAGTACTAGGTATAAAATCTGTTTTTAAGTCTATTAGTCCAGCTTTTCAGGCTCAGGTCTCTTTTTCCTGAGGGGAGGAGGGCAAACAATTCATGTACTGGGTGAGTGCTGTCTTTGATGATTTTTCTGGCCCTGATGAGACATCTGGAGTTGGCAATCTCTTCCAGAGTTTGCAGGAGGCAGCCAATATTTCTTTCCACTGATTTGATGACTTGTATTTTTGCTGATTACTTAACATAAATTAAAGCTTTTGAAACAAAGACCAAGCTGAAGTACAAATGGTGGTTGGTCAAAAATGAGTATTGTCATTTCAAATAATATTACTCAAGTAGAAGTAGAAGTGCAATTTATTTAAAAAGTTACTCAAGTAAATGTAACTCAATACTACCTCTGACAACAGTCGTAAAGGAGGCATCAAAGCTTAGATCTTGTGACTGGAGTGTGATGCCCCTTCTCTGTCTCCATATGTGCCCCATATGTCCCCCATATACTGTGAAGAAACATTGTAAACATTCAAAACTGCCAGCAGTCACGTGTCAGAAGCAGACAGACGTGTAATTAATACCACTACTGTGAACTGCATGACACTGCATGCTTATTAGTATTGCCGTTTGATCATAAAAGTGTGACAAAATGTGCCACGGCAAAGTGCTGAGGAGGGCCTCCAAGACATTAGACACACATCAGTGTTTGTGATGTAATAATAATGTATGGATTATGTATGAAGCTGACCCAGTTCGCAGCGTTAATGTACCATACACCTGGGAAATGTCAACATAATCTTCCTCTTGTCTCGTCAGCTGATGTTGACACAAAACCTCTTCTAGTTGAGGGCCTCTTTGCTTGGCATTTTCGTAAAAATCTCTCATTGTTTGCATAGGGCTGTGATCAATATAGAGTTGGAGTGGAGCTGCCCACATGGCACAGTCCCCCAGACACTATCTAAGCACTAATGAAAACATCAGAAATGCTGCCAAGTCTCACAGCTATAGTGGACTTACATTACCTAATTACACGTATTATTAACACTTAAAGATAATCTGATCATTTTGGCTGCCGCAGTAAACCTGGTAAAATATATCATTAAGATTCATTCATTTTCTTTTGCTTATACTTGTTGGGAGAAGGGGGTCATTTCTTGGGCCTAAGGTGGGATACACCCAGGATAGTGTTCAGGGCTGACACAGACATGCATAGACAGCCAACCGTTCACTTTCACATTCATTCACTAGGGTCTCGTTGGAGCTGCCAATCCTCCTGGCACATCTATTGTGGGAAGAAGCTCCTTAGTGTAAAACGGGGAGGACATGCAGACTCTACCCAGAGAAATTGTGCGTCTGTACTAAAAATACAGTCACGTTAGCTCTGTTAGCCTAACTGTTAAATCTTTGATCATGAACTAGTTAGCACTGTTAGCCACGCTTCTCTTGACCTTCCCATTTGCCTCCAAAATTTCAATAGCATTAGCAATTCTCCCTTTTCCCCTGGCAAGGCACGGCACCTAATTACTTTTTCTTCACCCAGGGGATGGATCTGTAATAGATTATGTTTGTTTAAGCACTTCCACAAAGAAAATCTGCACCTATAACGAATTCCCACAGGGGCCTATACCTTACATGAAGATTTTAAAATAAAAAGGTCAGGGTCTATTTGCAATGACATGGTTTTCAACACTGCACTCTGTTAGAAGAAGTTTAACTGAGGAAAAACTAAAGTAGGACACAAAATCTGATATTCAGTTGCCATGCCAATTCTTTTGTCGCATCAAGAGCCTTATGTGATGATGGTATAAGTAAGCCTTGGCATCACCAGAGATTGTTGCAAGCAATGGTTCACTCTGAGTTCACGCTGCGCTGGTTTGTTCATCTCAGATACATTGTTATTCTCCCTTCAAAGTCGCCCCTCTTATATTCATTTTCCCTATTCCATCATGTAACCAAGTCCTATGTGTTTCCTAGATTATGGTACTATCCGGAAAGTGCTCTCGCCTCTCAACCAGTCGACGGGGAGCTGCCTATTGGAGGAGATTGAACTGTTCCCGCCCAGGAAGAGGCAGGTCATCCGAAGCTTGCTCATCCTACACAGCCGCAGTGAGCTTTATGTGGGCGTGCGAGACCAGGTCATCAAGATACCACTCAAGAGATGCAGCTACCACAAGAGCCGGGAGTGAGTAGTCATTTCAGTTTTGGACACCAGCAAAACTTTTAATATCGACTTTCATAAGATGTTTTATCATGGAGGTCCATGCCTGCGTGTTTGCCAGGGACACTTGCAATGATTTATGACCTTATAAATCTGCTATTGTCTAAGCCACTAAAGATACCTACAACTGCCCTCTCCTCAGATTTCTGTCTGTCCCGACTTGGCTGCGTCTTATTGCCAATGACCCATCGTTTCAGCTCGTATTTTCTACCACTGCATGTTTATATCAGATTTATCGAGTTTCTGTCTGGTCTGGAATATGCTTCCGTCAAACTCATAAATATTGGCAAAGAAGACGCAGTGAGACAGAGGCGTGAAGATTCACCACCAGATTGCATTGCCATCCATCACGAGCACGCAAGAATAGGAATCACACCTGCCCGGGCTATCTCACGCGCAATAAGCTGTTATTGGAAGAGTTAGGGCTTCGTCTTACAGCTGCTGCACTCTGAAATATGCCACGGTCTTTATGACTTCATCATTGTGGGCTCTGTTTGTTGGAAGAAAAAGAAAATAAAAGCTAGGAGTTATCAGTGGCAAGTTTCTGAGGTGTCAAGTTTGAAATATAAGAATCATAATGCATGCAATTTATAAAGTGCGTTTCTGGACACTGTTTTACAAATGTGTGCATTTTTCATTCACTCCATAGTCACATACTCTGGCGTAAATTCTAGCCACAGCTGCCCTGGAATAGACTGACAGAGATGTGGCAGCCCAGTCATACTGTGCCCACAGCCTCCAATAAATACATACCACGGCAGTCACACTGACACATTCATACAAGCTGTGTGAAGTGAAGTGTCTTACCCACCAGCATTATGACTAGAAATGCACTGATCCGGCTTTTTCAATCCCAATTCCAATCCAGATATCTGGGCTGTGTGGATTGATTGATACCGGATATCCAACAATACCAATGCAAAAACCAAAGGCTGGACATTTCTTTCCTAACGTTTAAAAATAAAATTAATTATAATATAACTAAGACCAGATGACCCTCAAAACCTTTGTAATCTGTGAGTTAAAATGTAATATAATGTAATTTGCCATTATTCATCTGCTCATAATTAAATTATATCGGCTCCAGTATCGGCCTCATTCACCGATCCACTGATCCAGCTGCAGACTCCGATATCCGATCTGGTATCGGTGGATCCAAAATTATGACTGAGAATCAAATCACCAACTTTCCAATTAGTTTAGAGCCTGCTCTACCACCAGAGTTTCTGCCACCTCTGAAATATAAGAAGCATGTGATTGAGTGTGGCTTGAGTTTCACACTAGTAGACTGTTTACAGTGATTAAGCCCTTTAGGTCCTTTGAGAGCAGGTATCGCCTTCTTCCCTCTCATTATGCACCACGTCACCTTGTCCCAACAGATGTAGTCTATAACTCTTCCTCCCTATACCCTTCCAGACATTACCTCACTCGCCTTGTGTCTGCAGTTTTCAGTGGACAGTTAGATGCATGTGACCTGTGTCCTTGCATAATCACCATGTAGCCCTCACCAGTTTATTGTTATGGAAGGCACACAGACGGCTTTGTTTACATTTCAACACCAGGGGCATGTCAGGCCATGTTGATGCCTGCATCTTGGAGATATGTCACTGAGCCGTCACCGCTGCTCGGCATTTGCATAAGAACAGTAACATTAGGATTTTCTGTTACGCTAGATGCAAAAGTCGAACAGACAGACATTGGCTGCAGGGAGTTTTTGTTGGATGGATAAGAAAAAGAATGACGATAATCCCAGTGTGGCCTTTATACAGCTTGCATTTAAAACATTCTATTAGGGCAGGTTATTTGGACAGAATTGTAAAAATGACAAAATATTATGTATTGCATTTCTCCAAATTGTTTCTCTTTAGTGTTAACCCTGCAAATAACTAAAAATGATCAACAGTGCCCTTATAACACAAAAACTGGTAGAAATGTCGAATTATTTATTTTCACTTAATTGTAGACATATTTGTTCATAGCATACATGAATTCATATTTTGTATTTTTCACTAATATATGTAGATGACCAAGCACTCACTGGCCACACAATAGATGTATTCATGTATATATGATGACGAAACCTGCTGAAGTTCAAACTAAGCACCAGAAAGACATTTAAGTGACTTTTGTGCTTTAACAGCTTTAAATACATGATTTATATGGGCACCTTTACTGTAAATGTTATCTTTTTTAGGAGCTTCTCTAGCTATCTTCATCATGTAAAGCATTGCGACCATTGTTCTTCTGTGTCCCCTTATCATTCACCGATCCCATCTCTGTAAATTCACTCATATGTCCTAAACTGGACTTTCTTTGCCTCATATTCTCATCCTCCCAATTCCTCCTCAGCTATTTTCTCCCTTTCCATTTCCTTTGTCCATTCATCATTCAGCCGACCACCTTATCAGCTAACTTTTTGTTCCCTCAGTCTCATCTGTTTTGTGGTACAACTAAGCCCTTGTTAGATTCATCTGTATTCGTAATATGACAGTATAATAAAAACTCATTAAATCAAAACTTTTTGTCTTGCCTTTTGCTTATTGCAGGGCTTGTGTCGGAGCCAGGGACCCGTACTGTGGTTGGGACATGCTGCTGAAGAAATGCACCACCTTGGAGGAGAGTGTCAGGATGAGCCAGTGGGAGCAGAGCATTTCTAAGTGCCCCGTGAGTACAACTGCAATACATTCTGTACGACATATTGTCGACTATTTACTTGCATCTTGACTTTTAAAGCTAATAGAAAGCACAATTATGGTTACATGGCCCTTTCTCTTTGCTCAGCATCCATCTTAGTTCTTCCATGAGAGCTTAGCTACTCTGTATTCTCCTCTTACTTCTGCAACTTACAAGCTACAGCTACTATAAAGCCGAGATCGAAGCATACTACCCCCTGCCAAAGAAAGGCGTCTAGGGACCGGCCCAAGTTGACTTTAAGAGAACAGCTTATACTTAGGGAGTGATCAGAAAGGCTGCTGCAATCATTCACTACTGACTGGCTTCTTCATTAGGGAACAAGCCTTACCATTTATTTAACATGCACTGAATATAAGAGCAGCAGTATTAGGGGGGTGGCTATCAACTCCAATATGGTATTTTCAGGCCAGTCACTGTAAGGGTGCTGTGTGCCTCTGTAGCCTTTTTATGTGGCTTTCATGTTCAGAGGAATATTTAGCACCAAGTCGCCAAGCGTCCAGTGGCATCTGTTAGCAGGGCTCTGGCAGAAAACTGGCAAGCACGGTATGAACATACTGCTTCCATTAAGGCACACAGATCTGTATGCATCACCATGGCAGACACATATGGTGCACATGTGCAGTCATTCTAAAGCTTAATGCTTTTGTTAGTTCTCACCACTGTATTTATATGGTGATGCATATGTACTGTATATAATTCCTCCAGATTGTTCATTAATGTCTCCATATGTGAATATGTCGAGAATGAATAAGTAACTAATTTATCACCTTTTACACTTATGGGTCACTTAGGTAGGCTTGCTTGGGAGCTAATATACATAATAAGCTAATAAAATATCTAATCATGGAGCTCATTTTTATCACACCAAGCCAATGGATTTAGTCATACACATATGTTGAAGACAAACCAGGGACTGGAATGAAAAACAAATGTGATTTAAGTAATTTTGAACATGGCGTGGTTGTTGGTGCCAAGTGAACTGTTCTGAGCAATTAGTGGTTGCATCTGCCATATCACTTGATCAGAAATGATTGAGCTACTGGGGTTTTCACAGATAGCCATGTCTTGTTGATGCCAGAGGTCAGACTAGTTTCACACAATAATAGGCCACATTAGCTCAAAAAACATCAAGGTCAGCTGATTTCTAAAGGCACATGACAAAACATGAGGCATATTAGGCTAGAACTACAGAAGAACACACGCAGGTGTACCTAATAAAGTGGCCTTTGAGCATATGCTACATTTAATATCATCAACTAGAACATTTACCGTTTCCAGTTAGATCAAGATGGATTAACCCGCCTATGTGCTTTCATCTATAGTAGTATAGAAGTAGTAAATCTGGATTTAAACAACAAGTTCTCCTACAAAGCAACGTTTCCTCTTTGCGTATATTTACTGCCTCAAATACACAGCAGCATAAACATTGGTGTTAGAAAAGCAAATGTCATGTATCCACATGGTAATGACCGAAAGGACAAGATCACGGGTACAAGCGGCCGAAATGAGTTTCCTCCGCAGGGTGGCCAGGCTCTCCCTTAGAGATAGGGAGAGAAGCTCGGTCACTCGGGAGGAGCTCAGAGTAGAGCCGCAGCTCCTTCACATCGAGAGGAGTCAGCTGAGGTGGCTCGGGCATCTTTTCTGGATGCCCCCCGGGCATGTCCCACCGGGAGGAGACCTAGGACACACTGGAGGGATTATATCTCTTAGCTGGCTTGGGAATGCCTTAGAGTCCCACCGGATGAGCTGGAGGAAGTGTCTGGGGAGTGGGAAGTCTGGGCATCTCTGCTTAGAATGCTGCCTCTGTGACCCAGCCCCAGATAAGCAAAAGAAGATGGATGGATGTATCCATCCATACAATTATTTCAAGGTTTTAATTCATTGATTGAACAGTAATGCATTCCAAGTTATAATGCTTACACATCGGCCCCCTTAAGCATCATAATTTTTGTCACTGTGGTTCAATACCAAATGGAAAAGATGTATAAAGCCAGGAATTTATCAATTATTATTGTTACAGTTATTTTCTGCGTGCAAGTCTATTAACCGTTATCAAAGTGAGAACAGACTCAATGCCAGCCATGTTCTTTTTTTTTCTCAAAAGAGACAGGGTGGTCAAGGTTTCTACATCAAGTTGTATAAAACAAATCTTTTCACATCTACCATCTGTCTCCAATGCAAAAACTCCTACCGAATGAGATATGTATTGGTTTCTGTGTGGTTCTAGGGCAGTACAGTTAAAAAATGACTTGCATAAAACTAGCTTTAAGATGTATTGTGTGAAACTCTGGATCCAAAGCAGTGATTATGCCCTGACGCCCCTGAGAATTAAAAACCTATTAGATGTTGCATCTATCTGCCATATCACTTATTGCCCCATCTGTAAGTGATAGGTGAACCAGATGTAATATTGGCTTTTTCTTGCTCTCCAGCCAACTCATCTTTCCAAAATTGGCCATCTTTGCCAAGCATTTTCATTTTGAGGCCCGCAGCAGCTTTCAATTACCAATAAGGGCAGACATTATTTCTGCTTCCACCAAAGCAGCTGATGTCTTTTCATTCAAAGTGTTCTTTGCTATTTCTGAATGCCTCCCTGAAATGTAGCAGGGACCTGGCTCATATCATCTGTCCTTTTTGTATTTAGCTCAAGCGCCCTGGACATCTCTGGTAATTCATGGCGGCTCCAGTAATATCAAAGCCCTCCTGTGATATTCTGTTTTGCTTCAAACGTCTATTTATGCGGCAGCTTTTATTTCCTCATATTTCTGTCATTTTGAATGCGTTCGATTCACAGCATTCATTTTCCAGGTCTTTTTTTTTTTCTGTCTCATCATATCCACAGCCAATCTTCATATATCTTTCTTGTGTTTACACCGCACTTTCTGTCCCGGTAACTCAACAATTTTGAATGAGCTGCTACTGATGCTAATAATGTGGCTATTTTTGCATCGGTTTGAGGGAAATGGATTTTTGATTTTCTATCTGCCACATGGGTTTTGTTTCCCAAAACTACACGTACCTAAGTTGTAATGTAATGACCGCTTTCAGAGAAAACCCATTCTTCTGAAAGCATTTATTTGTGGACGTTGTGCTGCTTTCACATTTTAGTCCATTGTTTGGGCAGTAATGTATTTCTACACATGGAATGTAGTCCACAAATGGCAAGACAAAAAAGGTACACTTTAGAATAGCTCACCTCTAATTAGTGGTTCTAAAGGATGAATATGTAATTAACAAAGACTTGAAAATAAGCAGTTTATAGATACTTTCAACACAGTTCTTTATTTGTATTGATTTGCATGAGGTAATAATTTAGGAATTAAACATTTACAGCAATATTTGCAACTCAAAGGTGTTTTTCTATGTTGATGTAGTGCTAACTGGTTACCAATGCTTAATAAAAACCTACATAAGGCTATATAATGCTTGATAGTGTGAACTATTCTGAAATGTATATTGTTCATAATCAGTGGTTTAATAGTAAGTAGTTATGAATACTCTTTTTTTTTCAGGTGCGTAATGTGACCGTGGACGGCGGTTTTGGAGCCTGGTCAAGTTGGTCCATGTGTAGCCACAGCGATGGAGGCAGTGCCGGGTCCTGCCTGTGTCGGACCAGAGCGTGCGATAACCCCGCGCCCCAATGCGGCGGGCAGCAGTGCCACGGCATCAGTGTAGAAGTCGCTAACTGCTCAAGGTAAAACTTTTTAATAGTTGAATTCCCATATACATCGCTTCATTTGCACTGCGGAGATTAGTGAAGTCACTTGGGGTGAGATATTCCCTGCTCCATCACACCTCCTCATTATAGGGCTCCATGTGAAATCCCCACACACTCATTTGCCACATGTTACATATTCAGAGATTGCCACTTTGGCTTAACGTGTTGATTGGCTGTTTTTCACCCCTTTTGATCTCACGCCAAATTACAGAGAAAAAGTTATCTGAGATTGCGGTGTATTTATGTTTATTATTATTATTGTTTATGGCTTTATTGATAGGACAGTAGATTGACAGGAAATCAGGGAGAAAAGCGGGGAGTGACATTCGGAAAACTGTCATGAGCTGCATTTGAACTCAGGACGCCGGGGCGAGCATTTCAAACTCTGAATATGGGCCGCATGCTCTACTGAACCACGGCCCTATTAGAATTTACTTGATAGCACAGCCAGCAAAAACGTTCTTAACTATTTTATATGCAGTGTCATTGGTTCCAAATTTATTATTAAAACTTTAAGGGAAAAACGCTAGTTTGACTACAAAATGGCAGCCTAAATCACTGTTGAGAGAGTAGTGCAGTTATCATCAGTAAACATGTGTTAGTTCAGTAACAATAAACAGCTTATTTATTAACAGATTTATTAATTCTTTATTACTCCTAAATAAAGGTGAACTATTCAGAAGTGTTACTGTAACTGTTATAGAACTTAAATAATAGGTGATTTCTTTACTACCCACCACATCTATTCCCTGTGTCTCCATAGAAACGGGGCATGGACTCCCTGGACTTCCTGGTCGCCGTGTAGCACCAGCTGTGGCATTGGCTTTCAGGTCCGCCAGCGCTCCTGCAGTAACCCGACCCCGCGCCACGGAGGACGAGTGTGTGTGGGGCAGAACCGCGAAGAACGGTAAAACACACCTGCACACTGCTTAATGAGGTGGCTAAATCAAACAAACTTTTCAGCAGTATGTCCAACAATGTGATGACCAATTAAGAGCTAAGTGGGATAGGCTCGTACTTGGGTAATTATCTAGTTTTCACACACATACACCCCTACATGCGCACACTCTCACAAAGTTTAGGTTTTTGAAGCTTGGAATGTTTCGTGTGAGAAATAATCCTCTCATAAAAATGTATGTGTGGTTTCTAAGCAATCTTCTAGCCTTGAAAATATATTTTTTCTCCATTTGAACACGACACAAAGGGAAATACAAAGCAGTCTCAGTAGGTAAGGTCAATATGTAAGTGGTCTTCTGGCTTGGCTTCTGGCTTTGAACAATTTACAAGTTTTATATTAACTACTTACTTGCTAATTAACTTAGGCGTACTGATTTATTCACATATTTAAATACGATTTCTTTTGAAAACAAAAGTGTAAACAAAATTGCTAAACTATGGGAAGAATACAAGAAAGAAAGTGTTACCAGTTGTTGCCATGGATACAGCCTTCAAAATTGAACCTCATGCATCCCTTTTTTATTTATTTTCGTCTTATCTATGAACATTTCTAATTTCCTGTTCATGTGTCCCTTAACCTCCCAATCGCCCTTGGTGCCACTTTCCCTCAAATATTTTGAAAGCGTTCAGAAAACTTGCGAAAAACTAGAAGGTGGAATATATATCCACAGTATTCTTGTATGGTGTATCCTGTATGTGGACTGCCGGAACACTATCTCTCAATGGTAAAGACTTTCATGTATTGCTGTCTGACATGCTAACAACAAACCAATGCAAAACGTAACCTCTTTGTTGGAGATAATAAAAATGACACACTAAACTGTACAATATCACTTGAAACAGAAATAAACATCACAGGACACCAGCTGATTGTACCGGCAGCTTGTGAGCTTTCTTTTTTTGTCCAGATTTAACTTGTTTCATCTTTGTGCTCTGAATATGGGCTTTGTTCAGCTGTTTGAAACACCTTAGGTCGGGCAGAGGCCAGCTGTGAGGATGGAAAAGGATTTTGATTTGAAAGAATAAAGAAATGGACACTTGAATAGGCACATAGTAATACCCTGTCTGCATGGGTTTATATGAGAAAGAATGGGTAAGAGTGGGCCATTTTGAAGTGCACAATTTTACAGCCACAACACATATTAAACCACTTAAGCTGCTCTATAAAGGTTTCATCAATCTGTTGTTTATAGTCAGCCATGTGTGAAATAGGTAACATATTTAATTCTAAATTACACTTGTAAAGGATTTGTTTTACAGGGCACAGACCATGTTTTTCGGTGTTAGAACTGGATTACGCACATAATGTTGTCTGGTATGAAGCTAAATAGTATCAGTGGGATAATACAATATATTTGTAAATTATATGTATTTATTTATTTTCAATGGAATTCTATGTCTGCCCCGTCCACTCCAGAACAGTGTCAATTGGGGAAAATAGTTAGACGATTGCAATTGTAAAAAAAAAAAAGAGAGAATACCCCAACAAACATATAGAGATCATATAGTTTAGTATTGTTATTCAAACTTTAAATTTTTTAAGTCAAAGTTTTATTTTCTGTGGCATTATTCTTGCTCCATAGTTTGGGTTTATATCCAGCCTTTAGATTCACATGTGTCTGTGCAAATGATAGAGCCCCCGATGTAAACATATTTATTCAAAAAAGTCTTTCCTAACTTCCTTTTGACCATAAGTTCAGACCTGATTGTTTGCAGCAGCTTTTAAAGATAAAACAAATGTGCTGATAGCAGCCATCCACGGCACTGCTTTGGGCTTAAATCTGGCTTGTTAATGCGGGCATTTATGAACCTTCTGTTGATATTTCCCTTAGCACGCTGACACAGGACACACTGCTTACTCAGCCTATAGTGGATAATTAGCAGCCTCTTTGTCTGAACGGCTGTGCGTTTGCAAAAAGAGGAAGATTAGATGGAGCAATGACTTGTCTCAAATGATAAAAGTGTGCTCAATTATGAATTTAAAGCTTTAAATCTGCTGTGTATTGACATTTTATTGTATTGTGTTTAAATGAGAGCTCTCTTGAGTAGGTCTCATAAGCAAGAAGTGTTTTTCTCCATTTCCTCTAAATCATAGTCTAGAAAAGTATTAAAAACAGAAAAGAATGGGCTGCTCTAAGGATTCTTGCAGCCAGGGTTTAAAGAATGTAATGTGTGTTCTATACAATACCAGCAAGTATGTGAGTAACATAATAAAAGTGTGGGGGCCTTTTAAACAGGGATGAAAGCTATGCGAGTCCTCAACTTAAAGACAGGCACATGCTAAATACAACTCAAGTGTAATAAAGCGACTTTAATAGCATGTGTAAGAAGTGATAAAATATATTATATGGCCTTGTGTGGAGTGAGTTATTAAGTATAGTAGACACAGCCGTAAATGTGTCTTGTAAAACAGTGTAATTACAAATGATGCATGATCTTGTGGAATGAATGATACAAAATGTGTGTGGACATGGCAGTGCAGGACCTCAGAATATGTTTTATTATATGTATACAGTACCTGATGTGTTCCAAGGAGCACTATTTGGACAATATTTCAGATGTTTTGAGTTCAGATAATCCAAACAAAGTAATAAATCAGGACTAAATCATGTCTAAACCAGGACTAAACAATCCCTAATAATACAGTTTAGACCGCGATGTTGAGGCATGTCACATTCTCACCCTTTTAAACATACATACTTATATGTTAAATATTTTGTGTACAGCCTGGTGGATTATCTCCTAATATTAAACATTAAATGACTTACATGATGCTTTATCAAACCTCATAAGACCTGCTTCTCTTATCAGAGCTTCACTTTGAGTCTATGTTCTCCATGGTCACGTCAAAGAAAGGCTCACAACAATTTGTTCTAAGTGGAGTTTACTCCGCTTGAAAAGACTGTCCTGTCTGTGGTACGGGGTGAGCCATTTGTAGCTATTTTAGGAATGGCCAAGGCTAAACGTGTGCTTTAGCGTGACGTCTTTAGTGCCCTTCACGGATTATTTTAACACTCTGTCAGATAAAGTTGTTATGCCATTTTCTCTTGACAGCTCCAAAGAATACGGACAGCTAGGTCCTTTTGGAGTCGTATATGTAGACAGTATATTAGACCAAATGCACTCAGGCTTATGAAACTCTATTCAAGAAAAAAGGTGATTTCAGTTAAACATTTTGTGATTTTGTGACATTTTTTGGCTTAGAGTTAGTTCGGATTTAAGTCCAATAAAATGGTACTTGGAAAGCCAAAGGTATCTGAGGTTGTTTTAGTTAAAAAAAATCACAACTTTATATTGGATTGCTTGTTTGATTTAGCAGTGTGAAAAACTAGTGTTTCTTCTTCATTTGATTCAGTTTAAGTGATTAAATAAGCAGCCACCTACTCATCCTCTGCTTTGTTTTTCTCAGTTACTGTAATGAGCACCTGCCCTGCCCGCCACACGTCTACTGGTCCGCCTGGTCGGCATGGGAACGATGCAACGTGCCCTGTGGCGGTGGAATTCAATCACGACGCAGGACCTGTGAGAACGGTGACGACTGTCCCGGCTGTGGACAGGTAGGATTACGTCATCTACTCTTGCATGTTCAAAAGCAATGTACCCTATTTATTAAGTACCCAACAGAATAATATTAACTTAAAGTTAAATTAGGGATGGCAGATGGTAGAGCAGCTCATCCACTATTTAGAAAGTTAGTCGTTCAATCCACACATTAAATGGTTTTGCTGTTGTGTCCTTGGGCAAGACACTTCACCTACCTTGCCTATGGATACTGTAAATGTGTTAGTTAGATTGATGTGGTTGTTTTGCTGCCACAACTCCATTAGTCTGCCCTGGGGCATCTGTGGTGTGTTTACCACCACTAAAACTGAATGAATATTGGACTGGAAGGAAGCTGTTGTAGTTCCATATGCATTATCAAAGCTTTTTAATGCAGTCAGTGGTGATGAAACTGGGACGAGTTGACCAATCCCTCTGTCTATATTTACACTGAGACACCATCCATCTTCTTTTTATGTTACCAAGACCTATTTAACACCACCCAGAGTACTCACTCAACATACGAAGCGGCTTATTTCTCCATAAGTGTGGCTGATGATGCAAGGAAGTGTTGAAATCAGAGCTGGGGCTGACTGCATTGCCTTTGTTGACAGAATGATGTGATGCCTAGTGTTATTTCTGGTGCTGTATTTTCACACATATCATGTGTGTAAATAAAGAGAGAATGAACATGATAGCTCCAGCTCTTTGTGTCCCACTTGGAAATGAATTACAGAATGTGGGTCAGGGCCTTGTGGATGCACTGGATCCTTGAAGACTGTCTTTGTATCTTTTTTCTATTTTTTGTTTGTTTGGCATTCGTGGCTTAGTATTCTGTTTAGAGAGCATGTAAGAAAATTTTTCAAGTACTTTTACATTATGTTGAATTATGTTTACTGCTTTGTTATATCAGGGCTTTGGTTTATGTAGTACATTTTAGCAATGCATCAGGGAGTATTAGAAGACGTGAGATTTTTCCTAAAACACTATATTCTCCTTGCCAGTTCTTTTTATTGCAATCTAGCAATATATAAACAGTGTGAGACTTCAACGTATTTGCGCAATATGTTATTAGTTTTAAAAATGGGTAGTTCAATAAGTGCTGTCCGCTTACAAAGAGAAGAGTATGTTTATTTATAGTGACTGAACAAATAAAAAATAAAGTTAAATGTCACATCACTAACTTTTTTTTGCCTTCATCAGACTGACTGAAAAGTTTTTATAAAATGTAAAATCACATGGCACACATTGCTTTATTTTGATTGCTCACAAATAGTCATAATTACTCATGTGGTGCTTAAAATGAGAACCAGGCCCACACTGTTGTCCCGGACAGCAATATATCGGTGAAACAGCCCCATATGCCTGCCTCAAATGCTATGTCACCAATGAGCACCTTAATTGGACATTGTTTGCTTGGTTTTATATTGTTAACAAGTTTGACTTTTTTTTTTGTCTCTGATTGTGAAGGATGTTTTTGGCAAATTGAGTTAATTTCCCTAAAACTACATTCTTCTTCCTTTGGTTTGGGGGTGGAGCCTCTTAATTGCTTGTTTACAATATCAAAACCCTTAGAAATCACACAATGTCTGATTAAGGTGCGTAGGCCTAATTTTAAGCCTATGTTTTTTTTTGCCCGATCTGTACATAGATATCTGTAGATATCTTATTTTTTGTGTTGAATTGATTCTAATTGCATGTGTTCCCAAAGACACCCAGACAACAGACCTCTTCCAATGCATTACCTTCACCAACAATGTCAAAATGTCTGACCAAAACCAAAAAATTCTTCCTTTACCCAGTTGTAACCATTTCTGAAATCATTATAAAAATGCAGTCATATTGATTTGGGTTATGTTGTCGACAGTAGTAGTAGTGGAATTAATGTTGAAGTAATGATTCAGTTTTTTGCAAATGTAATTAAAATGCATCGCTCTAAAAACCCTATTACTGAAAGCTAACCCCATACATTCCTATCACCATATCTGTGATGTAGGAGTTATATTTATGTAAGTGATATACTGTAACTTTATGTAACACCAGTTCCCTTTTATAGCACCTACAAGAATGAAAACTATTGGCCGTGACCCATTGTCTCAACTGATGCTGAGTGAACTGCATTAAACGAGGCATTTAGCTAAAACAGCACATCCCACCGGTTGTGTAATGACCCGTTGTAAAGCAAAATAACACACGGGCAGCATTATGAAACATCCCACATGTGGCCCAGAGACCTCACAAGTATATATAGTATCTGATAATTACCCATGACACATTAGAACACACATTATCAAAATACTGACCTCCCATTAAATCGCTATTTAGCAGATGCAGCGATGTACCCTGTCATCTGCCGCTACCTTCTTTCTTTTGATTTCGCTTACATCTACATTACAAAGCAGCTGTCATTCTGCTGGGAAAGCCAATGGTTTCCTTAAGAAGTGAAAGTGACTGGCGTCACGGGGGAATCTCAGGGAAGTGTCTCTAAAAGTCCTTTGGCGGCATTTGTTTTAAGTCTGATTGATGTAGTTGGATGAGACAGATGTGGTTGAAAAGGAGCCATACATTACTGTACAATATTGCAGATTTTTTGCCAACACAACATTCATCCAATGAACAAAATGTATCTCAAGTATCTTTATTTTTTATTTATTTAACCTGGTAAGCTATTAAGAACATGTTCTTATTTACAATAATGTAATGATTGAGGTTCCATCTGACAGAAATGAATGTGGATAATCTAAAGGGTGTAGTATTTAGGTGAAGGTCCTAAATCATCAGCCATATTATTGCCACGTCCAAACATAGTTATCTTTTATCTATTATCTGTTTTTCTAATGTGTCACACCTCCCCTTCCAGATTCACTCATTAGCTTTTTGACACTTCTCTTCTTCTCTGCCTCTGTTCCCCAAACCATTTTGTCCTGTTAGTTTGTTTTTGCTTCGCCTCCCTGTCGTCTTCCTACACTGTGACATGGGCTTAATTAGGTCTGTCGGTGCCACCAGACGTTGCCATAATTGCATGCAGACTTCACAGACACCTTTTTCTGCGCTAGAGAGAAGTACTTGGACAGCTTGAATATAGCTTGTAATATTGCACCATATTTACTGGAATCAAAGAAACTGTTGCTGTTATTCAAGGCTTTGATAAGGGGCTTAAGATGCTGTCGGACTTGGGCTATAGTATTCAAAATTAGGGCTTTGGACACTTAAAGTTATATTTTAGCATTTCAGAATTATCAATGATGAAAATATGCTCTTTTTAATTTTAATTATGAAGCGTCGGCCAAAAGTGATAGAGTTGGTTTTATGTGCCATCTGTCATGGTTCTCCAGATCTGCCTTTAATTAAACAAGATTACAACTTTTGTCATTGCACCAAAATTTATAAAAGGCCTCAAACCGTTAAATATGTGTGTCTGTGCATCTACGCGGTTGACCTGGCAGCTGTGACTACGGTCGACGCGCTTTGGCAGATATGAATAGACAGTGATGAGCCAACATCTGCTTGTTGTTTTAGAGCATTTGGGAGGGAAACTTGAAATTGCTCATAGTTGCAAATAAATTATTAATGAATTAATAGGTTTCAATTATGTAAAGATTTTTGGATCCCAACAGCCTATTCTCATTCATAACCTTTCCAGAAAATGCTGAAAATCCAACCATAATTTTCAAGTTATTCTGACAACACACAAACAATTTGACTTCACCTCATAATTGATACATTTTATTTTTAGATGAGATTTTTGAAGGACCATTCTGACTTGAAAGAGAAGTTGATAACACTTGTTTCTTGCCACAGCGTTGGGTAAAAGTCAAGTAAACCGCTGAGCAAATCAGATAAGTTGTTTTTATTTCTGTGATTTATTTATTGATCCCTTAGGCTATGTTTGCTATGTTTGAACAATCTCCACAGGGTGTACAGAGGTGGAGAAAGGCTCAGGTGCAGCTGAAGTGTTGTCTTGGGTCAAGGGCAGCTTTAAACACCAGCATATCTCACAGACGGTAGCCATGTTGGACTGAAAAACAATGATACGTGATTAAAAGAACATTCTTGAAAACTGCCATGGAGAGTAGCCTTAAGCTTTCCCATTATAACTGCTCAGGGTATCTCTTTCTGCTGATGCAAAAGGTCAGGTAATTTCTCAGTCCAGCTGAATGTGCATTACAGACTTGAATTCCCTGGAGTTTGTATTGTCTGCAAAATAAAACAAGCTGTGGCCAAGGATTATTGTTTTTAACACTGTTTATTCTTCTTCTACAGTGCAAGACAAAATGCCTGCTCCAATACGAGTTTTAACTGAATAAATTGGTGACATAAATTCAAGTTAACAAGGAGAATTAGGAATTCAATTTAGTTTTTGTATTGTTAAACTATCCTTGTACAACCTCACACCCCATGCTCAAGCATTTTAGATATTGTGGTATCTTCACCTTTGCAGGCATTGCAATACTACAAAGCTTACATGCTCAACAAAACGTATTGATTTGGCTGTAGCCTCAGTAAAAGATGTAAAAGAAAGCTTGACCTATGCTAGACCTTAGAAACACAAATCTATAATGGAAGTAGCACGCCTAAAAAGTCTTCCAATAGTCTCCCCATAGCATCTTGTTTTGCAATGTAAAATGCCCAGTGAACCTTATAGCAAGTTATCTTACTTATCTTGCAAAATAAAGTACAACGCTTTAGTTAAAACCCTGCTGTACTCTTTAATATACCAGCCAAGCTCAAAAGATGTGTTGTGTTGAAGGAGATACTCCCTATGGTCTTTCTCATTTCTTCACTTAAAGTACATCAAATATATCTGAGGATCAAAAAACTCACCATTCTCCTCAACCTAACGTCGCTGGAGTTAAATAAGTCAAATATAGTCCGGGCAGAGCTGTCGACGACCTGCCAGGAGGTAAATGAAAGAAGCTGCTATTTGTATAGGCTGTGCATGTGTGCAGTGGGGTGTAACCAAGAGACCTGCTTCAAGCCAACAGCCAGCCTTATTATGAAGCAGACGGAGAGAGGGGAGGCTGAAAATTCAGGGTTTGACAAAGTATGTTTTGGTCTGCAGAAATAATTGAACTGATGTGTCGCAGTCAGAGGCAAGAGTCAGGTCTCCATCTCGGGCTAAATAAATAGGTAACTTACACTTACTTACACCTAGTGGCCACTTTACTAGGTAGACTTTGTACCTAAACATGTGTACAATCATAAACATCTCCCATGCCAGAATCCTTGAGTGGCTGTCATGTGAGCAGTATGAATCGCATTATGAATTGATTCCAACCAAATCATACTGCTACAGGAGTTGAACCGCCAAACTTACTGATTAGTGAACAACCTGCTCTACCACCTACTGCAGACTTCTTGATCGGATATTTTTTGTCATCGAGAACATTTGTCAGCTTTTACAGCTTGACAATGCACTTCTGAATGCAAGTGCAAGTGGAGGAATTTACATAGACTAGCTCACACAGATGGAGCTCTCTCCCCGGCCCAGACGTCCCATAATCAGTGTAATGATGGTAGGAGGTTGGAGAGGCACGGCTTTTTTATTATTCACCTCCGACCATCACTGTCCAGACACCACCATGTATGCACCTTTTTACATTGCACATATTCCACATACACATCCATATATTAAAGTTAAGTTGTACAATATAGTCCATTCCGGCATCAGCTTGCACATTCAGACTTCCTTCAATAAAATGGGTTCAGAGGCTGACGGCTTATTTTCACAGCACTCAAGTTCTGGCTGCAAACACACACAGACTTTTTATGCCTCGTCTCCATCTCGACTTGTATCCCCTTAGACCATAACACCTAGAAAATACGAGGAAAGGTCTGCCTATGTGGCCGGAATATGAAAAGAGCTTTGCCGAATTTGAGCCATGCATAAACCTATAAACATGTTTTAAGTCCAGTGCCAGTTCAGAGCAGGACACTAACTGACCACTTGAATATGTGGACTTTGTATCTAATACAGTGTCACCTGGTGGGGTCTTTTGCTGATGTTACCTAATATTTAAAACCATAATCTGTAACCTCTAGCAGCCACAAGGCATTTTCTTTCACAGAACTGCCATTCACAGAATATTTGATCTTTTTCAAAGCAATCTCTGTAGACAGTAGACATTGTTGTATAGGAAAACAGCATGTAGTATTTCTGAAATATATTCTGCCTTGCACCAGAAACCATGATATGTTGAAAGTCAATTAAACTCCTGTCTTTTTATTCTGATGCTTGATTTGGTTCGTCCTTACAAAACCCATTGACTTGATGTCATCTGATTGGCTAATTGATAGGTCTACCAAATAAAGTGCTCAGTGGGTGTATATGAGTAGTGCAAATTCAGGCACTGAAGACACAAGTTATACCCTCAATAGCTCCCTTGTCTATCCCAGTTCTCTCTATATTTGTCTCTCTCCAGCACTAGCCCAAATCACTGAACTAATTGAATCCAATTGTGTGTTGCACATGGCTCTCATCACGTTCTGCTGCGTTTTGCCATGTGTTCACTTTTGACTAATTTCAATTAAATTGAGATGTTGAGTGTTTGTGAGTGCAGTCCTGAACGCGGTGCTGAAAGTTTAGATCACATTGCTTATTATCTGGAAATAATTGGATTAATGTAGCCTAATTGGAATCCCTGACTCTTTTTGGTAGCCATTTGGATGATTGTACCTCTGCCTAATATTTTATTTAAATGGCCAATTGTTCTGTCCTATCTGTATGCGGGAGTTTGATTTTTTAATAGTAGATTGTGGCTGGAAGTGCAATGTTTAACAACCCCAGGTCCTTTGAATCTATTATTCAAAACATGTCATAAAACGGTCTCTTCAACAGAAGCACAGACTGTTTTGTTTTTCTGCCAGTGTTTTGCTTTGCCTTTTGTTTCAGTATAATACTACTGCCTTTATATTTGTTATCGTCAACAACAGGTGCATACAAGGACCTCAAATGCATCATTATAGCAGATTGGTGTAACTCCTGAAGAAAATTATTTTTGAAAAATGTGAAAACTTAAATGATTCAGATCACACCAAAAGTACCATACTGGGATATTTTGTTTGCCAATTGAATAGAAATGGTTCTGTATTGAGCTCATCTGACTACTTTCCAACAGTGTATTGGAAAGGCTTAGCGCCTTACGAGTGAGATGTTCATAGACAGCAAAAACAGCCAAACGCGTAAGATGACGTTACCTGTTTGCATTTCTCTAAGCTCCTAAAATGCTTTTTATGCTTTATCAATCTACATAGACAAAGAGAAGGGTTAAAACACTAACACTAAAGCACTGGAAAACATATGTATGCCTCTTAGAAGACCTTAAAACTGAATTTTGAATTCTTTGAATAATTAAATGGTGTCAAAACAGCATCTAGTTATAATAGTGCATTTTACAGTTTCAGACTACTGCATGCTTGGAAATGGTATTTGAAATTGTCTAGAGATTTGTATGGAGCACTTTTGAGATGAAATCCTCTTTAGCAATAGTTTGATATATGCTCATTTAAACTAGGAGGAGCTGCCATTTCAATGCTGTATAGACATGAATATAATAGCTTCCTACTGGTGTTCAGTCAGTGTGACAGCTTTATTACATGTAAAGTCTGCTTCCTGTGTGCCTTCAGAGAGCCCTGAATGAGGTTTAGGTTTAAAACCAGTAATCTCAGTATCTCTTTAGCCCTCTGCATTGACGCTAATCCGGCGAGAGTACAGGCACAAACTTCATTAAATATTTACTGTGTTTGGCCACCATCAACAACTCACAACAAACATGGATAGTGGTCCCTCCCCCATTCATAGCAAGTGTCATTTAAGGACAAAAAAATGTTCCTTTATTGTCTCATCATGGGAGGTGTGGGCTGGCATACTTTGTGCAGCAAAGAGTTGTCAATATTAGGATACTACCAGCTGTGGCATATTTACCTCCTGCAGTTGACATACAAACTCCACATTATTTTTTAATAAAAGATAAAACTGTCTAAATCACAGGAATCTGTTAAGATATACTAAGATGGGATAAAAAAAAATCCCAGTTCAAAATCAAATTGTTCAACAAATTTAGCCTGATGTCCATTGGATTTATATAGAGGCTTTTCTCGACACTCAGAGCATTTTCTTTATGTAATGTAAGTGCATTTTAACTCCACAGTCATACACTGGTGGTGGTAAACCATCTCTGTTAGAAACGTCTCTGACCAGCAAACACACACCACATTCATGCATTCAGGCAAAAGTGTATTGCCCAAGGACACAATAGCAATATGATTATATGGTTTAAGTTAGAGAGTAAACTGCCAATCGAAAAACATGCTCCAACAAATAAGCTACTGTGATCTTCTGCAGAAGATACATTTTAATAATATTGTCATTGTGGTTCTTTTACTCAACAAATACAGTATCAAAAATCTAAAAGTGTTTTAATGAGTATTTGTATCAAGATTGAAATTCTAATATCATGACAACACTAGTGCAGAGATGTTAAATATTAATGTCCGGAGATGATTACTGCGCGAGATTGAGAGCGCCAGAAAGTAGTGCGGGAGGTGACACTCCCATCCATCACACGGGCCTAACTGAATCTAAATCCTCCCTGTGTACTTAACCTTGCTTCCCAGAGGAGACAGGCACTGGGTAATGGTATGGGAGGGGGGGGCACAAAGCCGGTTGGGAGATGAAGGCAACTGGCCCAAAACAAGAAGGGGAAGAAGACTGACATCAAGCAATACGAGAAATAAAAGACACAGAGATAGATGAATCGAGAGAGTATAAAGGCGGTGAAAAACTGCCGCCGTACTGTATAATGTATAGGTTTCCTCTACTGACCTGTCAGGCTGTCCGTGTGACAGGATGAAGGATGAGCAGAATAGAAACTCTTATCTTATTTTGTCAAGGTCTAGCACTCACCCAATGCCCATCAACATAAATAAACAAGTAGTGGGGGAACAAACATCTCTGTGTCATTTACTCCAGACTTCGACTGGGAATCTCAGGGTGCCTCACGATTCGATAGATACGCGATACATGGCTCACGATACCGGTAATATATCGCTGTTTTTGTTGTCACTGTGAGGAATTAATACAATATTTAAACTGTATTCCAATGAATTGATAATTCTTTTATGAAATACAATACAATTTAATAGCTAATTTATCTCACAAATAAGTCAACATAATAAGAAACAAAATGTAAGTACTGCCAGCCAAATTTTTGTGAAATATACAAAATACTATAAATTCCAATATACCGATACAGCAGTCTGCAATACCGATACAAAGAAAAAAAAGATATATCAAGATTTTGTCCCAACCCTACTCCAGACTTGTATCATTAGACCTCAGTTTACTATTTACATCTGGATAGCCTTTTACCTAACTAATATGATCTTCAATCAGTTTTAACCACCACCCACCCAAGTGAAAGCAAATTGTATATATTGTATGTGAAAGTAGCACTTTGGTCTGGAGGTTTCCAAAAATAAGAAATTGTTCAAACATTAAAAAAAATGCTTGACCAATCGTCATCTAGTTTTACTTCAGTCCCTCCCCTGTCTCTATAGCAACATAAAGTCAGAGCTTGTGTGGGCTAGCACGCCACACAAAAACTAGACTATATTACTAGACTATACTGGTCAAAGTGGTAACTAAACCCACAAGCTTTGATTTGATGGTGCAGTTTTGTTTTTGTTTGTTTTTATTTCTTATTCACCTTCAGACTACAGCTTGAACAGTCCAGTATTTTTCAAAAAAACAAACGAGAAATTCTTGCTGTTATTGCCATTCCGTTCACTACTTCCTGGGGTCCCTTGCTTTCACTCGATTTTTCCTCCAACTAATCTATCTTTCCCCTTCTTGATTGTAAATTAAACTTGATCAATGACCTTTCTGCCTGGCCTGTTTGCCTTGTGCCATGTTCAGCAAGTGCTCTAATGGGAACGTATCCTTATGCGTCGCATGCGGCGTCTGGTCCTTGCCAGACAAATAAAGCCATAAGACTGATATTTAGGGAGATAAGAGCCAGCTCACCCAGCACTATTAAGCAGCTCCAAAGTGCGATGGAGATGCATGCAAGAGCGCGCAATGATGAAAGCTTTGTCGACTCTGTTTATTCCCCCATAAAAGAAGCAGTTTAATTTTGTAATAGTCACTGCTGGGAATTTTAAAAGCCATTGTTCCGTTTATTATCGCGCTTGGAAATAAGCCTGTCTGTCTGCGCCGAGGTGCTTAATAGTTCCTTTTAATGATTTATCTGTTCCCACAAGACGTAGAGAAATCACCTGCCTCAAAATGCTGCAGTGAAACAGCACACTCCCACAGAACACAACACAGTCAAGTTAGGGTCTTTTCTTAGGGTCTTTTCACCTGTTTTGTCTGCATTACTATGACCCATATGATTTTTCCCTCAAACCTGGAATTTGCTTTCATTAAAGTTTCTATAGGGGCAGAGTGACGGAGTAGTTAGGGGTCCTACCTTTCATAGGTTGTGGGTTCAAACCTTGGGCTGGTTGTACACTCTCTGAATATCCTCCCTGTGCTTTGACTTCTTCCCAACAGCCAAAGACATACATATGTTAGAGGAATTGGTTCCGTCTGTGTCAGCTCTGCAACTAACTGAACAATGTTCAGGCTGTTCCCCACCTGAGGCCCATAGTTATGGGTTTAAACAGAAGAAGATAAATAAAACATCTTGTTGTTACCTGAATTCTTTAAGTGTGATAAAAAATATTAGGGTTCTAGAATATCCACTTCCAAATTCAAAAGTAATTTACCAGATTTATCTTGCTTTATCTTGTGTTGTGTCATTGCAGGAATACCAGTCATGCAACACTCTCCCTTGCCCCGAACTGAAAAAGACTACACCCTGGACCCCCTGGACTCCGGTTAACATATCTGACAACGGTGGCCACTACGAGCAAAGATTCCGATACACATGTAAGGCTCGAATCCCAGATCCCAGTCTCCTGGAAGTGGGACGACAGAGGATCGAGATGCGCTACTGCTCCAGCGATGGATCTACCGGCTGCTCCACTGACGGTAAGACAGCTCGGTGTCATCTCACTCCAACTGGCTCTAGTTTGAGTCTCTGCTGGCTAGTTACTGGTCTCTTTGCCCCAAGCCATCCCTTCCTTCCTTCTTTCTGTGCTACAGTCTCTCATTATTTCTATCCCCTGCTTTCAAAATGTACTTTAGCCTGCCAAACTTAAAGGGGTTATATACAGGATTTTAGCAAAAATGAAAGAAAAACATTTGTTTCACGTTTTTGTATGTGTAACCCACGTTGTGAGCTACAAATGAGCTCTGTTTGGTCCTCCGTGGTTGCCTCAGTAAACATGTAGACACAATATATTGTAGCGGTGAAGGGTTGGATTCAGCGCAAGATCCTGTTGGTTATAACGTTAGCTTGATTAGCTCCTTGACCGGAGCTAACTGCTAGGCGCTGCTGCGGAGATGGCGAATGTTTTGCTCTGGCCGCTGTATTTTGTTGATCGCTTTGTAAAACATGCTGTGCACATATTTGCTCTTTGCTCTGTCACAGGAGTTTGTTTTATTTCTGTGTCAGCGCTGGAGAGGGTAGTTTTGAAGCACAGAGTGGTTATTTGTTTACAGGTCTATCTCCGGAGATAGTGAGGCGCTGGGGCTGAAGCTAGACCGGGTTATACAAGGGAGGGTAGTCTCTATATTTCTCTTCTGTTTAGGTAAAGTTACCAATCAGCTCACTCCTCTTTGTCATGAGGGCGAGTTAGTAAATCCTGTGGTTTCAAATCTGCAGCATGATCCATGGGGCCTTGGTCTTTGATACGGAGCCTCGGTCTGTGGTGAGGCTCACGGCCAGGTCCGGCTCACTCTCTGCAGGATGCATGTGGAGTCTGGCACCGGGAACATTGCAGTGTTTTCTGCTTAAAAAATACGATCTCAGTAACGCTGATACAATAATATAATGACCTCTTGAGACATAGAAAAGACAGACTTATGACCAAATAAAACAGATATATCCACAGGTCCCAGTCTGATCCCATCAGTGCCCAAACAACCATAAATGTAACTTGTCACATCCC